>VZQC01013314.1:0-12901 GCA_009823505.1 Rhizomys pruinosus | reverse complement strand
AAAAAAAAAAAAAAAAAAAGAACTGACTCCTACAGGCTGTCCTCTGATTTCTACACATGGCATGGCCCACATACATACACAAATGTCACAGACAAAAAAAAATTTAGGTGTGGAAAAAAAAAAGGAGGCCAGGCATGGTAGTTCTTGCTTTTAACCCTAGCACTCAGGAAGAAGAGGCAGACAGGTATCTGTGCATTCAAAGCCAGTCTGGTCTACATAGAGAGTTCCAGGGCAGCCAAGATCATATAGTGAGACCCTGTTCTCCCTCTCCAAATTAAAAAAATTCAAGGCTGGAGAAATGGCTCAGCAGTTGCAGAGGACCTGGGTTTGATTCCCAGCACTGATGTGGCAGCTAGTAACTGTCCATAACTCCAGTTCCAGGAGATCTGACACCCTCTCTGACCTCTGCAGGCAGTACATGACACAGGTGCACTTATATATATGTAGGCTAACACTCATACATATAAAAGTAATAAATACTCTTTAACTTTAAAATTAAAATAAAATTTGGTCTGTGTGTGGTAACACACATCGGCAACCCTAACTAGCACTCAGAAAGCTATAAAAATATCAACGGGGACTGGGGACACAGCTCACTAGCAGAATGCCTACCTAGCAAGCACAAGGTCTTAGGTTTGAGCACTAAGTACCACAAACAAATGAACAAAGTTTGTAAGAAATCAACAAATATCCAAATAATGGAGAAGATCCTCGCTTCTATAAATTCCAAAATCAGAAAGTGGATAGATCAGAAGGTGACAATTTAATAAAATTCCGACAGTGCAATAATGGTAGCCACAATGCTGGGTGTGGTAGTGCACACCTTTATTTCCAGCACTGGGGAGGAAGAGGCAGGCAAATCTCTGCGAGTTCAAGGCCAGGCTGGTCTACATAGTGAGTTCCAGGACAACTGGGACTACAGAGACACTGTCTCAAAACCACAAAGGGAGAGAGAGAGAGAGAGAGAGAGAGAGAGATCATAAATTATACACTATATAAACTATGAAAGAAAAATTTCTATAAAGCATGGAAAGTTTCTGTTACTTGAAAAAAACAGAGAATCTCGGTAACTTATTTTTAAAAGACTTTATAAACCAGACATAGTGGTGCACACTTGGGAGGTGGAGGCAAGAAGATCAGGAGTTCAAGGCTACCCTCAGCTACATGTATAGACACTACAAAAAAATAAAAACAAGTCCATACATAAATAAAAAGAAATGATTACAGGGCACAATATACAAACACAGTGATAGTGGTCTCAGTTAACTTTACTTAAAAACAGCCACATTTTGGGGGCTGGAGAGATGGCCTAGCGGTTAGGAGCACTGACCGCTCTTGCAGAGGACCGGGGTTCAATCCCCAGCACCCCACATGGCGGCTGAGAGCCGTCTTTAGCTCCAGTTCCAGGGGAATCCGATGCCCTCTTCTGACCTCCACAGCATTGTACGACACAGGTGCACAGACCTGCATGCAGACAGTACATTCATACACATACAAAAAAAAAAAGCCACATTTTGTTTCCTTTTGATGTCAAAATAAGTTCAGTTGCACATACTAAAAAGCAAATCAAAAATTAGAATGAATCCTGCACCAGAGGAAAAGAACACACTATAAATAACAAACATTGTTGGAGGAACTGATAAAACTGAGACAGTGAATAAAGCTGGAATGAATGTTAAATGATACTGACAATGGTGCTACTGTTATCATAAAGCTTTTATGGGTGTGCATTCAATGTGTATACATGTATTGTGGGTGAGCATACTACAGCCCATGTGTATGTGCATGTGGAAACCATAGGCAGCTGTCTGATGGTTTCTATCACTCTCCACCATTTTTTATTTATTTATTTATTTATTTATTTATTTATTTATTTATTTATTTATTTATTTGAGACAGGGTCTCCTTTTAGTTCCAGCTGGTCTGGAACTTGCTATGTTGACCAGGCTGGCTTTGAACCCACAGAGATCCTCCTGCCTCTGCCTCTCAAGTCCTGGGATTAAAGGCATGCGCCACCACGCCTGGCAGACCATTTTTTATTTATTTGTTTCTTTGGTCTTTTTGAGACAGGGTTTCCCTGCAGCCCTAGCTGACTTGGAACTTGCTATGTAGACCAGGCTGGCCTCAATCATACAGAGATCCACCAGTCTCTGCCTCCTGAGTACTGGGATTAAAGGTTGTGTGCCCCCATGCTCGGCTCACTTTACTTTTTGGGAAAGGATCTCTCACTGAGTTCTCCACCTGGAGAACTCACCAGTTCCATGAGAGTGGCTGCCCAGAAAGCCCCAGGAGCTTCCCCAGTACTGGGATTATAAGCATACACTGCAGCACATACCTGGCTGTTTTGCATGGGTTCTGGAGGATCAAACTCTGGTCCTCATTCCTTATGAGAGGCACTTCACCAACTGAACACTCATCCCAGCCCTCCAACCCCCCTTTGTTGAGACAAGGTTTCATGCATCCCATGTTGGCCTTGAACTCAATACACAGCCAAGGATAACCATAAACTTCAGATCTTCCTGCCTCTGTCACCTAAATGCTAGAATTAAAGAAAGACATTATCTTTTTTTTTTTTTGAGACAGGGTCTTCCTATAGCCCCAGCTGGCTTGGAACCCTCTGTAGACCAGGCTGGCCTTGAACTCACAGAAATCTACCTGCCTCTTGCCTCCCGAGTGCTAGGATTAAAGGTGTGCACAACCACACCCAGCTTAAAGGCGGTTCTTTTTGGGTTTTTTTTTGTTGGTTTTTTTTTTTTTTTTTTTTTTNTTGTCCTGAACATTTTTTTTTTTCTTTTTGGTCTTTTTGAAACAGGGTCTCCCTATAGCTCTGGCTGTCCTGGAACTCACTCTGTAGACTAGGTTGGCCTTGAACTCACAGAGATCCACCTGCCTCTGCCTCCCAAGTGCTAGGATTAAAGGCACGCGCCACCATGCCCGGCCAAAAGGCGGTTCTTAGCCACCAGGTGGGTGCTGGGAATTGAACCCAGGTCCTCTGGAAGAGCAGTTAAGAGCTCTTAACCACTGAGCCATCTCTCCAGCCCCAAAGACATGACCTTTTTTTTTTTTTAATTTTTTATTTATTTTTGTATGTGTATAAATGTACTGTCTGCATGTAGGTTTATGCACCCGTGTCATGCAATGCGTCGGAGGTCAGAAGAGGGTGTCGGATTCCCCTGGAACTGGAGTTTTCCTGGAATTGGAGTTACAGATGGTTCTTAGCCGCCATGTGGATGCCGGGGATCGAACCCAGGTCCTCTGCAAGAGCAGTCAGTGCTCTTAACCACTAGGCTATCTCTCCAGCCCCGACATAACCTTTTTATGTGGTGCTGAGGACCAAATTCAGAGCTTTGTGAATGTTCAGCCAGCACTCTACAAACTGAGTCAAACCTTCAATCCCCTAAAGATTATTATTCTTAGGAAATACAAAGAAATACACAATGACTAAGAAAAAAAATGATGGATGGAGATGTAATGAGAACAAATGGGGCAAATGTTCAATAAATTCATCTAGGCAGATATCATATGGGCATCTGAGGTACTATCTGGATAATTCTGACAAATTTAAAATTAAAAGTAATTTTGTCTTTACAATAAGTTTATTTTAAAAGTTGGAAAATAGGTCCTGGAGAGATGGCTCAGAAGTTAAGAGAGCACAGGATCTAAGACTCAGTTCCCAGGACCCATAGGGTGGCTCACAGCATCCTGTAACTCCAACCCCAGGGGATCTTATGCCCTGTTCTAGCCTCTGGGGTACTGACAGTCATGTGCATATAGCCACTCAAGCACAAACATACAGACACAGGGCATGGTGGCACATGCCTTGAATCCCAGCACTGAAGAGGCAGAAACAAATGGATCGCTATGCATTCAAGGCCAGCCAGGTCTGCATAGTGAGTTCCATGACAGCTGAGGCTATAGGGAGACCCGTCTCAAAAAAGCTCCCGCCAAAAAAACCTCCCAGAAATACAGACACATAAAAAATTATAATGGGCACAGTACCCATGTGATGCACCTTACATATATGCAGGCAAAAACAAACCCTTACACAAAATGAAAGTCATTTAAAAAACCCTTACACACACAAAGTAAAAGTCATTTAAAAAACCCTTACACAAAGTGAAAGTCATTTAAAAAAATCTTTTTAGGGGCTGGAGAAATGGCTCAGCAGTTAAGAGCAAAATGGCTGGTCTTGCAGAGGACCCAGGTTCAAGTCCCAGCACCCACATGAGAGCTAACTACCATCTATAACTCCATAGGATCCACCACCCTCTTGTCCTCTGAGGGCATTGCACAAAACAGGTGCACTTACATACATGCAGGCAATACACTCATACACATAAAATAAAAATATAATTTAAAATTTTAATTTAAAAAAAGGAATCAAAGCCAGATGTGGTGGCGCACGCCTTTAATCCTAGCACTTGGGAGGCAGAGGCAGGTGGATCTTTGTGAGTTCAAGGCCAGCCTGGTCTACTGAGTGAGTTCCAGGACAGCTGGGGCTACAGGAGACCCTGTCTTGAAAAAAAAAAAAAGAAAAAAAAATGGAATTCAAAAGGGGTTGGAGAGATTGTTCAGTGGTTAGGAACATGGTTGCTCTTGCGGAGGACCCAGATTCAATTCCCAGCACCTACATGGTGGCTAATAACTGTCAGAGATCTGACACCCTCTTCTGACCTCCAAGGGCACTGTGTACGACACTGGTGCACATACATACATGCAAGCAATACACTCATATGCATACAAAATATTTTTTAGAAAAGGAAAGAGAAAAAAAAAAACACGAAAAAGAAAAAGGAACCACAAATGAATGCTGTCAAATTTCTACATTGGTTAAAAAGTGTATATATTATTTTATATATATAAATTATATTATACCCCCCCCCTTTTTTTTTTTTTGTGACAGGGTCTCCCTGTGCTCTGGCTGTCTGGAACTCACTCTGTAGACCGAGGCTGGCCTTGAACTCAGAGATCCACCTGCCTCTGCCTCCCAAGTACTAGGATTAAAGGCGTGCGCCACCATGCTCAGCTATCTTCTTCATTTATGTGTCTATGTATGGGTGCTGTGTGGGATTATGTGCACATGGGTGCAAGTGCCCTCAGAGACCAGAGGCATCAGATCCCCTCAAGATACAAATTACAGGCCATTGTAAGCCACTTGACATGAGTGTTGGGAAACAAACTCAAACCCTCTGCAAGAGCAGCATGTGCCCTTAACTTTGGAGCCATCTCTCCATCCTGTTGGCATCTTTAATCACGTTTTATATTTCAACAGTATAAAACCGTATTTTCCTGTCCAATGTTGACAGTGAAGCTTATAATTAAAGATCTTTTAAATCTAAGTGGCTAGAAAGAGTAAATCTTTTCTCTGTATGTGACACTAATGACTTTCTCTTGAAATTTATTAATATTTTATTTTTAGCCAAGCCTCTATATTTAACCAGTTTTTTTCCTTTTCTAGAAGTCACTGAATTAGACTTCTCTGAGAGCTGGAGAAATGACTCCAAAGTTAAAAGTGTTTGCTGCACATCCTAGAGTTGGATGCTAGCACCCCCACAACAAACCAAGTGTCCAACACACATCTGTAACCTAACTCTGAACAGCTCGGGAAGGGAGAATCACTGGGACTTGCTGGCCTCCAGTCTAATCAAGAAAAAGTGTGTCTTACCCGGCTTGGTGGTGCACACCTTTAATCCCAGCACTCGGGAGGCAGAGGAAGGCAGATCTCTGTGAGTTCAAGGCCAGCCTGCTGTGTATACTGGACGAGCTCCAGGCCAGCTGGGACTAAAGGGAGACCCTGTCTCAAAAAGACACCCCCCCCCCAAAAAAAGAGAGAGAGAGAGAAAGTGACTCCCAAGTGTAGGGAGAGATCCTGTCTCAAAGGAACAAGCAGTGAATGGCAGAAGAAAACATCAAAGACCGTCTTTTGGCCTTCACACACACACAGACACGAATGTGAGCCCCCACCCCAACCCCACACACTCACACACACATGCACATAAACAAATCTTTTTTACAAAAGATTCCTTTGACTTATTTACTATTGTTAAAGTATTTCTTGGATCTGTAAACAAGCTACATAAAAGTCTTCCAACTCCAAAACCCAAGGAACTAAGAAACTGTTGAAAAAGTTACACCATGCTCCCAACCCAAAAACTTCAGTTAAATTACTTCTAAAAATTATATAACAATTGATAATGGTAGGGCTAGAGAGACTGCAATAGTGATAGCAATAGCTCCATAGTTAAGATCACTTGCTGTTCTTGCAGAGGACCTGGGTTCATTTCCCAACATCTACATTGGAGGGCACACAACCACCTTTAACTCCAGCTTCAGGGGATCTGATGCCCTCTTCTGGTTTTACAGGTGCCTGCATGCATGGACATAGATAAACTCCAGCAGGCACACATATACATAAAATAAAATAAATCTTACACACACAAAAAAAAAGCCAGCCTGGTGGTGTACACCTTTAATCCCAGCACTCCAGAGGCAGAAGTAGGCGGGATCTCTGTGAGTTCAAGGCCAGCCTGGTCTACAGAGTGAGTTCTGGGCAGAACACAGGTGATAGGATCTAAGATGCTCCCCCCCAAACAAAAGAATTTTATATTACCTCTTCTTTAATTTCTTCTTTTTCTTGGACTAGTGGTTTTGGCTCAGGCTTAACTGGTTCCAAAGGTGGAAGGTAGTTTTTGGTGTAAAGACTTTCAAATAGTTTGTCCACAAAACCTGAAGTTTCTAAGGAGAAGAAATAATATTTAAGTGTTATACAAACAAAAAATGTAAGTCTAAACATCATTAGCAACACTTTAGGAAAACAGAAGTCTTTTACACTGCTGTTAGTATTAAAACAATTAAATAAAGAGAAGCCCATTTTGGAGGTTGTTTTGGTTTTGTTTCTTTTTCAATCCTTCTGTGTGCAAAATGATATAAAGATTATTTGCACCAGGCGTGGTGGTGCACGCCTTTAATGCCAGCACTCGGAAGCAAAGGCAGAGGCAGAGGCAGAGGCAGGCAGATCTCTGAGTTCAAGTCTAGCCTGGTCTATATAGCAAGTTCTAGGCCAGCTGGGACTACATACAAGAGGGAGACTCTGTCTCAAAGAAGAACCAAAAAAAAAAAAAAAAGAAAAAGAAAAAGAAAGAATTATTTAGCTGCACATGTGAAAGCAAAAAACTAAAAACAGGGGCTGGGAGATGGCTCAGCGGTTTAAGAGCCCCAACTGCTTCTTGCAGAGGACCAGAGGTTTGGTTCCCAGCAACCACCATGGCAAGCTAAGATTCGTCTTTACTCCCGTCCAGGGGAATCTGAAACACCCTCCTTACTTATCTCTCGGCATAACATAATATATGGTTGCACCAACCTACCTGCAGACAGTACTCCAATAACACATAAAATAAATTAAAAAGCCGGGCATGGTGGTGGCAATTGCCCGCTTTAATTCTAGCACTTGGGAGGCAGAGGCAGGCCAGGTGGATCTCTGTGAGTTCAAGGCCACAGCCTTGTCTACAAGTGAGTTCCAGGGCCAGCTGGGACTAAAGGGAGACCCAGTCTCAAAAAGAACAAAAAAAAATTAATTAATTAATTAATTAATTAATTAACTTAATTAATTAATTAATTAAAAAAAAATAGAAACAAACCAAGTTTCTATAAGCAAGAAACTAACTGTTATCATGTAAGAGAGCACAAAACTTTTTTCTACAAAAAAAAAAAATGTACTGATAATATCGGCTTTCAAAAGGTTTAGGACAACATTCTGTGTTTATCAGTATAAAGACAACACAAACTGTGTGCTATAGGTCTCAAAGGTGCATTCATAGACCAGGAAGAATGGATTTCATGGTGTCAGCTTAAATGTTAATAGTCAATGTACGGCCTACTTAAAAACCTGAAATTAAAAATATTTTTTAATTTGAGTGGCTGGAGAGATGGCCTACGTCGGTTGTAAGAGCACCAACTGGCTCTTGCAGAGGACCCGGTTCATCCCGCAGCACCACATGGCGGCTAGAGAACCGTCTGTAACTCCTAATTCCAGGAGAACTCCAGTTTCCAGGGGAATCCTACACTCTCTTCTGACCTCTTAGCATGCACGACATGGGTACACAAAACCTACATGCAGACAGTAAATTCATATAAATAAATTAAAGTAATGAATTAATTAAAAATTTTTTTTTAATTTGTTGAAAAAAAATCAATACTGACATGAGAATGATACAAAACTATGTTTTATATAACTCTGTGTTTTGGCTTTACTTGCAACTTTTTCAGACAAACACAATCGGATAAATGGGTAAATTTGCTTAAAGTATAAATATCAAAATATTGGGGCGGAGAGATGGCACTATGGCGGTTAAGAGCGCCAACCGCTCTTTGCAGAGGACCGGGTTTCTCCCCAAGCACCCGCATGGCGGCTGAAACCGTCTGAAACTCCAATCCCAGGAGAACTCCAAGTTCCAGGGGAATCCGACACCCTCTTCTGACCTCCGCGGCATTGCACAGACACGGGTGCACAAACCCTACATGCAGACAGTACATTCAATACACATAACAAAAATAAATAAATTTTAAAAAAATAAATAAATAAATAAATATATCGAAATATTTAGTTATATTAGAGCCCTTGCCTTGCCTAGCATGGGGAGAAGGCAGAAAGAGTGAGATGCAACATGGGCTCTGCTCACACTGCAGTTATTACATGTTTTACATTTCTAAAATGTCAACTACTTTTTCTCCAGAAAAGCATCTTCATATAAACTCTGTACACTAGTCATTTGTGTCAACAAACATTTTCTCATAATGGTAAAACTGTTAGTGCTTAAGTGGGACATGGCAGTTCACCATCTGTATCCCAGTATTCAGAAGGCTGAGACAAGAGGACCATCCCCCCCCCAGCCTGAACTACATAATGCGTTCCAGGACACCCTGGACTAGAGTGACATCCTGCTTCAAAAAGACTCCCTCAAAATAAAAAATACAACTAGAGATGGTAGCTCAGTTGGTAGACGTGCTTGCCTAGGACACATAAGTGAGAAAGCCTGGTTTCAATCTCCAGCGCTGCACACAAACCAGGTTTGGTAGTATACAAACCAGGTTTGGTAATATACACCTATAACCCCAGTACTTGGAAAGCAGAAGCAGGAAAGGAATCCAGAGTTCAGAGGGAGTTCAAGGTCATCCTGCCACTACAAAACAGCAAGTTTTAAAGGGTGGCCTGTACTGTATGAGACCCTACTGATAAACAGTTAATTCTTGTTAACAATTATGTATAATCTTAAGGCAATAAAGTAGACCCTTCAAAACCTTTTATAACTAAGTTTTTCTTCCTACTCTTTTGGATTTTTATAATGTATAATTTTAAAAACATATAGCTCAATAAGATAATAAATAAAAAAAAAACAAAAACCAGAAAGATTGGGGCTGGGGAGATGGCTCAGTGGCTAAAGCACTTGCTGTTCTTGAAGAGGACCCAGGTTTGATTCCCAGCACCCACATGCAGGCAAAACACTCATGCACATAAAATAAAAAATTATAATTAAAAAAAAAAAAAAACTTTTTTTAAAAAAGATAGGTCAGTTGTGATGGCTTGATGAGTAAATGCTATTACCACAAGCCTGACAATCTGAGTTTAATCTGTGACCCACATGGTTGAAGGGGGAAACCTACTCTGGAAAGTTATCAAGACTGCCACACACATACTCAGCAAACACCCACCCCCATGCAAGGATTGCAGATTACACACACACAGAAGCAGCACACACAGACACACACTACCACCACCACAGGTAATACTCGATCTCTTCACTTCTGAGCACCGGGCACGCAGGTGTACAGATTTTAAAAAAAAAAAAACCACGCCAGGTGTGGTGATGCACGCCGTTTAGTCCCAGCAGAGGCAGAGGGCAGGTGGACCTCCTCTGGTGAGTTAAGGCCAGCCTAGTTCTAACATAGTGAGTTCCAGGACAGCTGGGGCTACAGGGAGACCCTGTCTCAAAAAAAAGACAAAAAAAAAACCCAAACTATGTCCAAGCACTATAGGTTCAAAGTCTCTACAAGGATGGGGGAGATAGATAAGCAAATAAGCAAAAGACAGGGTGCTACAGTGCTGTGAAAAGAATAAAGCAGGATTGACAAGAGGAAAAGGTAAATGGAAGCAAGAGGTGTTCTATATTGTATGAAGTCCAGTCAGGGGAAACTGCACGCAGATGTCATCTGAAGATCCCAGAAAAAGTGAGGAAGAAATCCATCTTTCAGGCAAAGGTAAAACAAGTTCAAGGGCTCTGAGTAAGGGACATGTTTGCCAAATTCAAAACCAGAAAGGTAGTCCATGTGGCTTAGATAGAATAAGACAAGTGGGGGCTGGAGAGATGGCCTAGCAGTTAAGAGCACAGACTGCTCTTGCAGAGGACCCAGGTTCAATTCCCAGCACCCACATGGTGGCTAAGAAAGCTGGGCGTGGTGGCTCACGCCTTTAATTGTAGCACTTGGGAGGCAGAGCAGGCGGAATCTTTGGGTGAGTTCAAGGCCAGCCTGGTCTACGAAGGTGAGTTCCAGCAGAACAGCTGGGGCTACAGCGGAGAACCCTGTTCTGAAAAGACAAAAAAAAAAAAAAAAAAAAAGAAACCGTCTCTCCAATTCCAGGAAAACTCGCAGTTCCAGGGGAATCCAACACCTCTTCCGACGCTCCTTGGCACTGCACGATACGGGTGCAAAAACCTACATCGTAAGACAGTATATTCATATTATTATTAATAATTAATTAATTAAAAAAAAAAAAAAAAAAAAAAAAGTGGGGGGCTGGAGAGATGCTCAGCATTTAAGAGCGCCGACTGATCTTGCTGGGTTCGATCCCCATTAGCAGCACCCACCATGGCGGCTAAGAACTTGTCTTTAAACTCCAGTTCCAGGGGAAGTCCAATGCCCCCTAGCTTCTGACCTCCCATGGCATTGCATGACACGGGTGCACCAACTACATGCAGATAGTACATTCATTACATAAAAAAAAAAAAAAAAGGAGGGCTGGAGAGATGGCCCAGCGGTTAAGAGCGCCGGACCGCTCTTGCAGAGGACCCTGGTTCAATTCCCAGCAACCCCACATGGCGGCCGAGAACCGTCCTGAAACTCTAATTCCAGGAGAAACTCCAGTTCCAGGGGAAAACCACACCCTCTTCTACCTCCGCGGCACTGCAAATCGACACGGGTGCACAAACCTGCATGCAGACAGTACATGTGATTACACAAGCAGAAATAAATAAAAATTAAAAAAAAAAAAAAGATAGGACAAGTGGGAGTTGGGAGGGAAGCTGGATGACTGAACTTCCTGCCTCCAACTCCCAAGTGCTGGGTTACAGGCAAAGTGTACCATGCTTAGTTTAAGATGGGAGGTTAGCCGGGTGTGGTGGCACATTCCTTTAAAGCTGGCACTTGGCAGAGGCAGAGGAAGCAGAGGAGGCAGAGGAGGCAGAGGAGGCAGAGGAGGAAGAGGCNATGTATTATTTATTTTATTTTTTTTTTTTTTTTTTTTATTTTTTTTTTTTTCTTTTTTTTTTTTTTTTTTTTTTTTAGTTCCAGCTGTCCTGGAGATCCGAACTCACTCTGTAGACCAGGTTGGCCTTGAACTCACAAAGATCCGCCTATCATTTATTTTTAAAACTGAGGAATCTAACCTAGGGCTATATAATTTCCCCAAGGTCACACTGCTAAGAAGTGGTGAAGGTAATTGAATGCAATTAGCCTCTATCAAGAGCTTGGCTGTTTTTCCAGTAATTTGTTTCTCACTCATGAGAGAGGAGTAGCTCTCTACAGACTCCCTGGGAAAATGCCCAATTACTGTTCAGTAAGGAAGGAGTTTAAAGACAGTAGGTAAAATAGTTCCTTAAAGTACAATATATCGGGGGCTGGAGAGATGGCCTAGCGGTTAAGAGCGCCGACCGCTCTTGCAGAGGACCCGGGTTCGATCCCCAGCACCCGCATGGCGGCTGAAACCGTCTGAAACTCCAATCCCAGGAGAACTCCAGTTCCAGGGGAATCCGACACCCTCTTCTGACCTCCGCGGCATTGCACGACACGGGTGCACAAACCTACATGCAGACAGTACATTCATACACATACAAAAATAAATAAAATTTAAAAAAATAAATAAATAAATAAATATCAAAATATTTAGTTATATTAGAGCCCTTGCCTTGCCTAGCATGGGGAGAAGGCAGAAAGAGTGAGATGCAACATGGGCTCTGCTCACACTGCAGTTATTACATGTTTTACATTTCTAAAATGTCAACTACTTTTTCTCCAGAAAAGCATCTTCATATAAACTCTGTACACTAGTCATTTGTGTCAACAAACATTTTCTCATAGTGGGACATGGCAGTTCACATCTGTAATCCCAGTATTCAGAAGGCTGAGACAGGAGGGTCACCAGCCTGAACTACATAATGCGTTCCAGGACACCCTGGACTAGAGTGACATCCTGCTTCAAAAAGACTCCCTCAAAATAAAAAATACAACTAGAGATGTAGCTCAGCTGGTAGAGTGCTTGCCTAGGACACATAAGTGAGAAAGCCTGGTTTCAATCTCCAGCGCTGCACACAAACCAGGTTTGGTAGTATACAAACCAGGTTTGGTAATATACACCTATAACCCCAGTACTTGGGGAGGTAGAACCAGGAGGATCCAGAGTTCACAGGAGTTCAAGGTCATCCTCCACTACACAGCAAGTTTAAGGGTGGCCTGTACTGTATGAGACCCTACTGATAAACAGTTAATTCTTGTTAACAATTATGTATAATCTTAAGGCAATAAAGTAGTTAGACCCTTCAAAACCTTTTATAACTAAGTTTTTCTTCCTACTCTTTTGGATTTTTATAATGTATAATTTTAAAAACATATAGCTCAATAAGATAATAAA
>VZQC01013306.1:2547839-2565015 GCA_009823505.1 Rhizomys pruinosus | reverse complement strand
GAGTGGAGAATTAACAGTGGATAAGGGAGGCGGGGGTAGGGAGGGGGGAGGGGGCGGACAGATGTGCAGTGAAAGGGTGAAAGGCACCCAGCACCTAGTGAAAGGTGAAGGCCAGGGCTGAGAAAAGTGGGTGTGGACGATATAATGTGGGAAAGGGATAGAGGATAGGACAGCCAAGAGCCAGCCAGGGATGCCAGTGTCTGAACTGGGAAGGAGAAGGCACAAAAGGCCCTGCCCCCTGTTTCCACACTGAGACTCTGACTGAGCCTGATTTTTCCATCCTTCAAATATAGCCTGTTTCCAAGTTCCTTTAATTACTATTATTCTCTCTGTTCCTTATTCTCTAAGATTACAAATGTTTAATCCAAGATTATATTTGGCAAGCTGCATTATGGTTTTTCTAATTCAAGCAGTCAGACTGATGGCCCTCTTTAATAAGAAAATTCACTCTGAGAGCTATAAGGCTTGCCTCTTATCTAATATAAATTAGCGAACTAAAAACTTTAAAAGAAGACCAAATGAAATGTTTAAGAAATCTCTAGAGGACACTCTGGAAAGAGAGAAGTATTTAAAAAAAAAAAACCAACAAACCAAACAAAAATCTTTTGTTTTGCAGACAGGTAGTCATTTCTCATATAGACCAGACACAAAATAACTCAGACCTGGCTTAACTCTAAACAAATTATGAGAAGAAAGGTGCTGTGGGTTTATCTAGTTACCATTGGATTCAATTCTTTGGTCCAATGTAACCACTGCGTTCAGTTTTTTTAACATACGGAAAAACAAATGTCTCTATATACAATATATTAACAAATTCTCATAGGCTCTGTGAACTCATAGAGAAGTTGGCTCTGGATTTAGGATTGCCTCCCGCTTTATGCTTTAGACTCAGGCATATTATCTCTGAATGTCCTCAGAACTCCCTTTCTTGAACCAGGACAGAGAAGAGGACCACAGAGCTGCTCCAGACTGAAACATTACTTTGGAGACTCTAAGGACAAGATGTTTCCAACATGGGCTGCTATCATTTATCTCATGATATAAAGATGTCTTTAATAAGAGCAACTAAAAGAATGCTTTGTTTTGTCAGCATAATCAAAAAAAGTAACTAACACAGACTAACAGATATAAAATGAGTTTCATGGTTTATTTAATCATGCAATGAAAAAGCTCAATAAGAAGGATTAAAAAAAACGAATTGAAAGACTGTATGCAGTCCATGGGAAAGATAAACATAATTATCTACCTAAAAGAATTCTCAGTAACTCCAGTGCCACAGTTTTAACAAGGTTTCCTCAGTTGATCTCTGCTGAAAGTTATGAACATCAGTTTGTTACTGCTTTGCCATCTGTCTGCCAACACCTAAAGCACAGTTTTGGTAAACCACTCTCTAAACTATGTAAAGGGAAAAAAATCTCTCCATCTTGTGTGTTCTATAAGGTTTACCTGGGGACTCACAAAGTCTCATAGTGCCACAATGTAATATTAAGTGACTGCAGTATTCTGTGCATGGAATTTGGATTTGATGTTCTTCTAATAATGTAATGTTACACAGTACAATCTCCTAAGCCAAAAAATTTCAACTTCATGAGTTCAATTGTGCCCACTTACAAAAGGTCATCACAGTTGGGTTATTGACTATGAATGTTCCTTATAAAATAGGGTAAGCAGAGGATCCTTACCTAGCACCCCATCATCCTTCTCAGCCCATCATATGCAATTATTCTATGCTGTAGTCACACATAGCCTCCTGGTCTTGGAAGGAACTAAAATGATGTATACTAGGAAGGGCTGATGAGAGGAGGAGAGCATGTGCTATGCTGGGTCAACACTTTCCAAATAGCTGCTCTTGAGTCACCCATACCCCTGTCAGTAACCTCTCACCCCCCACTCTGAATAGGCACAATAAATTCAGTGGTTCCTAGGGATGTATTTTTTAACCACTAAAACCTTAGGAAGGGGCTAAACATTGCTTAGTAACTCAAGAAAAAGTCCCACAACAGGTGGTAAACTTATTATTATGTATCATGGTATTAAAAATATAAAATGAAAATATTTTTAATAAAAAGACTTTATATATAAATAGTATAAAAATTATAGAAATAATCTTAAAGCCAAAGTTTAGTTAAACCTCTACTTAAATTAATGGAGCTGTTGATGTGTTCTGGTTAACCATTATAGGGACTGATTAAAAAGTAATAATAAGGGGCTGGAGAAATGGCCTAGCAATTAAGAGTGCTGATTGCTCTTGCAGAGGACCCGAGTTCTATCCCCAGCACCCACAAGGTGGCTGAGAACCGTTTTTAACTCCAGTTCCAGGGGAATCCAACACCCTCTTCTGACCTCCGCAGCATTGCATGACACAGGTGCACAAACCTACATGCAGACAGTACACTCATACACATACAAACACAAAAAGTAAAATAAAAAGTAATAGTAAATATCTAATCAAGGTTTATTAAAGAATGTTTGGGTATCACTCAATATTTATTTTACAATACTTAGAAATGCCAGACCAATGTAAATGACCTTTATGGGTATTTGATAACTGTGCCTGGCGGCCTATACTAATATGGTCAGAATAACTTGGACAAGATTTTCCCCCTTGCCCTCCAAAGTCAACTATGCCTTAGGGTACTAGACTATGAGACATCTTTGTGAAAATATCTTATAACTATGGTGAGTCACCTGACCTCTTCCCCAGGGAGACCATGGAGACGTGCCAGTAGACTTGAACCAAGTGGCCAGTCTACAAAGGGGAAGATCAACACTGAGAAAAGTTTCCTTGGTGATTCTGAGTAAGGTCATGGACGACCAAGGCCTTTTGATTTATCCTCATATAGATGGAACTGGTTTAACAAAAGACTAATGGAGCCAGAGGTTCCTCCTAAGCCCAAGTGACCCCTGAGGATTAGATCCTCAACTGACCTCGAGAATAAAAATAAATTGGTTAATTTGTCCAACTGTGTGGTCTTAAATGCACAACTGGAAAATATAATTGGTTTAAAATGTTTAACATATTTCTTTAAAAATCTGAAGGATGTAAGGGCTGCGATTGGGGTGAATGGTGAAACTACAGCAATGTAGTCTGGACCCTCATTTGATTAACCTGATTGAACATACAACCCCTCACTCCCCACTGGAAGGTGGGGCTGTGGGGGTTTAGGCACAACAGCCTGCAAATTGGTTTTACATGAAGGATGCTTGTACTCATGGATTATCACTTATAGCTAAAAAATGAGGAAAAAAAAACTGAGAGAAATATGCAGGACAGTCATGGCAGAATGCATGATCTCGGTTGGGGTGGGGGTGGGGGGAAGGGAAAGGGAAATATGCCTGAACTGAATTGGAAAATGATGTATGAAATGCACAAAGCATCAATAAAAAAAATGTTAAAAAAAAAATAAAAATCTGAAGGAATGCATTTCCCAGACATCGAGCTTGGGGACAAACCACCAGAACAAGGCCCCTTTGAGATCTAGAAATAAACTTACTGTTACTGCCTAACAAGGTTATAAATGCCTACTAATCATTATGTACACTTACTCCAGCTGAAGGGAGACCTATTCTGCCAGCCCGAAAGAGGCCGAGGGAATAACAGCAAGCCTACCTTCACAGCTGAGAACGCGCAAAGACTGACTGAAGGTGTCCTTCAACCCCACTTTAAATAGGCCCTATACTGTGTTTTTAACCACACCTCCAGCCTTAAAAGTTCCAGGTATTGCCCCATGGATTCACCACAAGCAAGTAGGAAGCTCTACACTCTAGAGGAAACACAACTTGACTATAAAGAATCACCCTGATCAACAACTTGGAGTCACCCTACAGGGACAATGGTATCAAAGGACATCAGTCCTGCTCTGATCCTGCAAGCTGGTGGGTCCATGCATGGCAGAGGCCTAACGAGACTCCATCCCTGCTCCATCTACTCTGAAAGCTATCTGATCTATGGCAGACGATCACATTATTAAATTGCTTTTGTCTTGTAAGATGGTCACTTTAATATATTATCACCCCTACCTTTTGTCACTGCCATATTCTTTGCCATAAATTTGGTAACAGTTTCTCTACCGCACTGGACCTATACCAGAAAACAAAACAAAACAAAACACTCTCTTGGGAAAGCTTACTTGACACAGCACTGTTGATATCATACACCTGTCTGCTCCTTCCTTGTTTGCCCTGTGTCTTTGTATGAGGTGTGCTACTTCTGCCATAAAATCCATTATAGAGGAAAGGACAACTGCCAAGTCATGGTATTATATGAAACTCTAAATCAAAAGAGTGAGACTCTATAGTTTAACTATGTTTTAAATAGCCAGTTTCAAAGGGGGGATTGATACTGGACCTAATAGAGAAGTGAAGGAAAACTAGAATTTTAATCTTCTCTCTTTCTGTGCCCCCCAGCTAAGTTCTGCCTGCAGGCTTGTGGGTAAACACTGGTATAGCTAGCTATGTCTACCATCATGTTTCTTCTCCACATGACAGCCTCCTCTTTGCTTATCTCAAGCAGGGACTTTCTAAGGACTTCATTTTTTTATACATTTTGTTAAAATTAGCAGTGTTTTGCTGTTACCCAATCAAACTAAAGACGTTGTATCTCACTATACAAGGTAGAGAATGTAAGAGCCCCCTCCCTTTGAGGTCCAGACTCCAAGACTTGTGTTCCCTGGCCAGGCTGAGCAAAACCTGTTTCCTGAGCACTCCCAGTATCCTGCCTCAGTTTTCTTTCTACATGTGCAATGTGAGATTTGGAAAAAACGATCAGGCCAGATGTTCATATTGAAGTGTTTTCTCGATTTGGGAGACTTCAGACATTGGCCAGTCCATTTGTGCTGCAAACAAGCAGATAGCATAGGAAAGAATCTAGCCTTTAATCTTCACATAAAGAGGTCTTAACGCAGGGTTGGAGGTGAAGAACAGGGAGTGAGTTTGTTTCATTGGATGAACAAAGAAGCGGATATCCAGGAAAGGCAGAAGACTCACTCGCAGAAAGAAAAAGGGCAGATGAGGACAGGGGTGGGGCAGCAAACAGAGAGGGCCATGGGAGTAGGCAGATGAGGACAGGGGTGGGGCAGCAAACAGAGAGGGCCATGGGAGTAGGCAGATGAGGACAGGTGTGGGGCAGCAAACAAGCAGGGCCACGGGAGTAGGAGAGGGGAAGACAGAGAGAGAGAAGTGATGGAACAAGGAAGAGAGGGAGAGAGAGAAAAAGGAGAGACACTGAGAGGATAGTAGAGAGACAATTGCTGTAAACTGACAACTCCCACAATGTGGGGGGAGGCGGCTAAGCTGGGAAACTGAAGTGGTAGCTCTGGGTCCTACCATTTTATAGGACCCTGGGACCCTCCCCTTCCTTAGCTCCCTCCCCTTCTCCCTCATGGGTGTTGTCTGTAATACCCTTCCATGGGTTGACTCCTTTTACCCAGTGGCTAGCTTCTTTTTTTTTTTTTTTCCCACAATGTTTACTGATAGATACAAGTGTATAAAATCAGGGCATGAACATGATCTGATAGATTAAGTAGACTTCATTTCAATACTATAATAAGGGACCAATTCAAATTCTCACCATTTGTTTCACACCCACAAAAACCACTTTAAGGCATTAACGATCTCTCAAATCTGATCAGTTTTGTGCAGGTAAACCATGTTTCTTTTTTAAAAAGGCTTGTGCACTTGCCCAGGCTCAAGAATATTGAAATCTAGCACATAAAGCCCATTACTAGAGGTAGAAATACAGGCAATGTACTATTACGGCAACAACTATTAATTACAGTTAAGGATTTTCTGTAACAACCAAATGGATAATTTAATATTGCAACAACTCAGGTATTACTGAGCAAAGTGCATTTCTACAATATTCAATGTTGCTATTCAGTTTTCTAACTTTATTATTATTATTTTTTTATTTATTTATTTTTAACAAATCTAGACCCGTGTTCCCGCCCATTCCCCCACCCCGCCAGAGCTCATGCATTCTGCCAAACATACTTTTCATCTCTTAGTCTTTCTCAATATTTTCCATGGGGAAGTTGACTGTTTTGAGCAGAAGTTCACTGTTTCAGTCAGTTCTTTGATGCAGTCTTTTCTGTTGTTGTTGTTGTTGTTGTTTCCAAAATGCATTACGCCCAACTGCTTTGTACAAAAGGTCAGGGGGCCCTACACAAGAAATACTTACAACTGGGTAATTGGCACTAGCATCCACAGATGAGGGATACCATTCGTCGTTTGTTTTTCTGGGACTGTGTTACTTCACTCAGCATGATGTCCTCTAGCTCCAGCCATTTTCCTGCAAAGCTCGTGATGTCGTCTTTCTTTACTGCTGCATAGAACTCCATTGTGTAGATGTACCACATTTTCTCTATCCACTCGTCAGTTGAGGGGCATTTAGGTTGGTTCCAGCTCCTTGCTATTGTGAAGAGAGCTGCAATAAACATGGCCGTGCATGTATCTCTGTGGTGGCGTAAGTCTTGAGGGTACATGCCCAGGAGTGGTATGGCTGGGTCGGGTGGCAAGTTCATTCCAAGTCTTCCAAGGGTTCTCCACACTGCTTTCCATAGTGGCTGTATGAGTTTACATTCCCACCAGCAGTGGATGAGTGTTCCCCTTTCCCCACAACCTCTCCAGCACTTGGTATCATTTGTTTTCTTGATCTTAGCCAGTCTTATTGGAGTAAGATGATATCTTAAAGTGGTTTTCATTTTCATTTTCTTAATGATTAATGATGTTGAACAGTTCTTGAGGTGTTTCTCAGACATCTCTAATTCCTCACTTGTGAAGTCTCTGTTCAGTTCTTTGCTCCATCTATTGAGTGGGTCATTTGTTTTCCTTTTTCTTTGTTTTTTGAGTAGTTTATATATTCTGGAAATCAATGCTTTGTCAGATGTATCTGCACTGAAGGTTTCCTCCCACTCTGTGGGATTTCTCTTCACTTCCTTGAAGTTTTCTAACTTTAAACAGCCTATGATAACTGGCAGCAAAGAAGGTCCTTGCAATAGACTGCCTCTGCTTGAGAACCTATGATGTAATTATTCATGCTGCTAATGTACTATCTAAACATTAAAGATATTCCTAAAATATTTGATGGCAGACTATGATTAAGACATTACACTACAAAAAAACCCAGAAGGAAACCTTTACTGACGTGCTTCTGCTTTAAATATTGTGTCCCCAAATGAAGTCCAGTAAGCACACATCCTGTCTTTATTCCCCTGCATTAGCCTCCATGATACTGCCGAGGTAATCCAACAATGGCAATCCATATTCTGAGGAGGCCGAATTCCCATTAGCTGCTTAGTTCACAAACTAAGTATCTCAGCAGTCCTCAGTCCACATTGGAAGGCTAAAAAGTAAAAAAGTTGTACTCATGTCTTTGAGGATTACCTAAAACAGTAGCATCTACAGAGCATATGTGCCTGCCTGTAAGAATTGTAGACAGGCCAAACAACGGTGCTCTCTTTTTTTTTTTCTTTTTGTCTTTTTTTCTTTTTTCGGTCTTTTTGCTCTGGCTGTCCTGGAACTCACTCTGTAGACCAGGCTGGCCTTGAACTCACAGAGATCTGCCCGCTTCTGCCTCCCAAGTGCTACGATTAAAGGTGTGCGCCACCACGCCTCTCAAGTTTTGTGTCTGCATTACAGTTTCTCTGATCTTATTATTTATTTCTGGTTGTACTTTCCTTCTGGATGCTTAAGGCCATACAGATAGCCCAAATTAACCAAGGTTTTGTTTTGTTGAGGTCAGTTGAGGCTCTGGTCGTTAGGGGTCTCTCAGGGTTTTTTTGTGGGGGGAGGGGGGAGCCCCTTGCTTCTTTCTGCTCCTCATCCACCAGTTCCATCCACATGAGGACAAAATCAGGTCTGGCTAGACCAGGCTTCCTTTTCTGAAGGATGAGCAGACTTTCCTCTTTATAGACTGGACACTGGCTGAAGTCCCATTAGTGGCTCTCCAAGACCTCCCTGAACAGGAAGAATGGTGACCCACCTCTGCGGGACTGCAACTGAAGAAGGAATACAAGGAGACTTTCCCAATCACGATAGCCTCAAAAACAATAAAATACCTAGGAACAAACCTAGCCAAAGACACCAAAGATCTCTACAACAAAAATAATAAACTCCTGAAGAAGGAGATTGAAAAAGACATCAGAAGATGGAAAGACCTCCCATGCTCATGGATTGGAAAAATTAATATAGTAAAAATGTCCATTCTACCCAAATTAGTATATCAATTCAATGCAATTCTGATTAAAATCCCCAGGACATTCTTCACAGGCTTGGAAAAAAAAGTTCTTAAATTCATATGGAACAACAAAAAACCCCCCAATAGACAAAGCAACCCTGAGTGAAAATAGGAATACAGGGGGGATTTCTATACCAGACATCAAACTATACTACAGGGCTATAGTCATAAAAACAGCCTGGTACTGGCACAAAAACAGACCCATAGACCAATGGAACAAAACTGAAGATCCAAACTTGAGCACATACAATTTCAGCCACCTTATGTAGAAGTAACTGTTGCAGCCTTTTTTTTTTTAATCTTCTTTTCTCCAGCCTGTCTGCCCCCCCCCCAGTCTGTCCATTGTCCTCAGTTAACCATATCCTATCTAATGAGAATACATGGGTTTAGGATAGTGGATAGGCCATATGGTGTCAAAGGGTGAGATCAGCAATACCTGAGTCTTAGAGTCGGGCCATGCAAAAAGACTTGATGGCAAGATGAGCAGTGAAGCTCTAGTTCCTATAGTGACGCTCATGGAGATAGAGTTCTGTGAATTATGACTCCACAATGAAGCCCCAGTAAAAGTTCTGAACAGAAATGCAGGTGAGATTTTCTGCTTGGCTGTATTCTGTGCATATAGTTTTGCATGGATGGTGGTTGGGCCATGAGCCTTTTATCCCCAGGAGGAGAGCTCTACAGGTCTTCTCAATGGTCACTCATCTCACCTTTAGCTGATGCTAATTGGTGTCATTTCCTGTTAGTAAACTTTAACAAAGTGTTGAAAAGCTTCAGTGAGCTACGAGTTCTCAAAGAAAATCACTGAGTCTGAGGGTATTTGGGGAAACCCCTGAACGTGCAGCTAGTGTCAGAACTGAATGTCGCCTTGTCTGTGTGCTCTTTAAATGAATTTTGGCTCTCAACTTTGCAGCTTGCCTAACTAGATCCTGTCAAAATTACGGAAGAAAGCAGGTTTGTAGCCAGGAAGGCCGCCATGAAATTACCCTTCAGAAGAACTGTACCAGAACACTTGTAGGCTCATGGCCATAAGTGGCCATGATGAGTCCCTCTAGTGGAAGGCCACTGAGAAAGAGGCACAATGTTTGGCCTGATGGGAGTCATAAAGGGAAGAAGAGAGACCCTTCATTTCTGTAAGGTAAAGGGAGTGTCTGGCTCTTCCAGGTTTACAGTTGGGGTTGTAGGCTAAGTTCCACATGATTCTGGCCTCCATGCTTGAAGTAAAAAATCACTAGTGGAAGTCAAGTTATAATCCAAGGTTGTAAGGTAGCTGGAAATGGGAGGGACAGAACTCTGTGAGAGCTGTCCCAGACTGCAGGGGTGTGGTCTGATCTGGGGGGGAGAAAGAAGGTGGTGGCTAGAGCACCTGCAACCTCCCAGGCCTGAGAAAGGAAGCGGATGCAGATCTCCAGTGTCTCTTTACTGCTGGGTACATCGGGGTTTTCATGCTTCTCTTACCTGCTATTCAGCATCTGAAATCTTTCTGCCTGTTCTTCCTGAGAGTGTCATTCGGAAACCAAGGAGTCTCTGAGCAACCTTCCAGAATGCTGCTGCCTTGTGTGAGGTGCCCGGGTAGTTCTCCCATTAGTCCTTCCAATCATAGAACATGAGTTCAGGTTGCGTTTTCGATGGTTTACACATAACAGAAGTCCAAATATGCCATGGAGGACCATCATGTGGTTTAAGAGAAGATCGGCATTGTCATGTGCCTTGGAAGCAGGGGGCATGGTATAATTCTCAGGTATGAGAGTGCAACTCTTAAGGAAGCTTTCTTTTGGAAAGATTATCTGGCCTCAAAAAGGGCTGATGTGTTCTCTCTCTCTCTCCCTCTCTCTCAACTTGGGCTAAGCTAGAGAACTTCAGGAGGTGAGGGGAGGAAGGCACTGTGCTGATCTGGGCTCTTTTGTGATTAAGTGTCAGTCTCTGAAATACTTTTAAGTGACAGTTATGGAGGTTTTCCTGGGAATAGCTGACTAGGCGCTCCTTAAGGAGGCTTTATGGAGATAGATAATGTCCCCCTCTTTGTGTATTTTTCCACTCAGTATTTGGGTAATAGTTCTTTTTTTTAAGATGGAAAGTGGATTTATTTTAAATTTAAATGGAAATAAATTATGGTTAAGGATGTTCAATTAAAGTAAATTTATCACAAAGGTGGTTACATCTGTCATGGTGAACAGCTGCCACTGAAGTGTAATGTACCACTGAAACTGCAAGAAAAACATCTATTATCCGTTGATAATGGCTGTATTTATTCCATTTGTCTTCTCCTGTGCCTCAGTGACAATAGAATAGAAGACAATCATGCACTGCGAAATTGAGCTGAATTGACGAGAGTAAGGTTCATGAAATGCGTTTCCCCTGTGGAAATGTATTGAAGTTTTCTTCTCATCATTTGGGAAATGTTTCCTCTATTTCTGCTGTTTTCTGGTTTAGAGAAATATCTTTTCTTTGCTAAAAATACTCTCACAACCATTTTCTGAAAGAAGAGGCTAGGTAACCACTCCTATTGTATGTATGTCTTGAATCTGGATCTGTGTAAAATAATCCCAATTATCCATGCTTTGAATTTGGAATTTGCTTTCATTGTTTTATTTGTGTGTGATTTAAAAATCAAGTCGAGTGCCATACAGTGCAGCAATTTTACTACTGACCATTTATTCCAGGAAAATGAAAACTCAAGTTCACAAAAATACCATATAAAAACCCAATCATAGTTTTATTAATGTAAGTAAAAAAACACAAATAATGCACATGCCATCAGTATTGGGGAGCACTATTGAGTAACACAAGGAACAAGCTATTGTTGCATGGAATTTAGATGAATCTTTAGGAAATGGTGCTGAGTACAGAAAGCTAATTCCCACAGCTCTTATGTTGTAGGATTCTCCTTATATGGCATTCCTGAAATTACAAAACTATAGAATCAGAGAACAGATCAGTGGTTGCTAGGGGTAGAGGTGCCTGTAGAAGGTAGGAGGTGGGAAGGAGAAGGACATAGCTGCATAGAAGGTCACATCACTGTGGTAATGATGCTCTTCTTGACTGTGGTGGTGGTTACACAAATCTATACTTGTGAGAATTGCATGGAATTAACCATGCAAAGATATAAAAATGAGTGCATAAGAAATTGGTAAAACTGAAACAATGTCAGTGGGGTTTGTCAATGTGTATCCCTAGGTGCTATAGCTGTGTGCAAATGGAAGCACTTGAGGGAACATGGCTAAATGAATGTGTTCTCTATTTATCTCTTACAACTTTACAGGAATGTGCAATTATCTCAAAATATATACAAATATATGTATATACACACACTGATTAGTTACCATTCTCCTGCTGTGATAGAATACCCCCAACCAGGAGCAACTTAGTGTAGAAAGGGGAGTTATTTGACTTACAGTTCCTGAATGATAAAGTTGATTCTGGGGAGGAGGACTTGGTGGCAGAAACATAAGGGTAGTTGGTCACAGTGCATCAGTAGTCAGGGAGAGAGAGCAAACAGGAAGTGGGGCCTACTATAAAACCTCAAACCATGCCCCATTGATGTTTTTCACCAGTGCAAGTCTATACCATGTAAAGACTCCACAACCTCCCAAACAGCACTGCCATCTAGAGACCAAACGTTCAAACACATGAGTCTATAGGAGACTGTTCACAATCCAGCCACCATGCCTAAGTGAAGGCATAGCAATGCAAAATCAGTGCTGCAGAACTAGACAGCAAATAGTAACTAGACAAATGTCTTTATCTTCTGCTCCCCCTCGGATTCTTTATTTTATGAATCTATGACAAACTTGAGATCTAGGGATTCTATAGCCAGACTTTTGATTATATAATAACTGTCTTCACTACTTAGAGTACTTTTCTGGTTGTACATTTTGCTGCTTGTAGAACAGAACCTTCTAATAGATATAGCTGCTGAACTGTTCATGATTTCCAGATCCTACTCCACTGTGAAATAATTGAGCAATTTATTCAAACAAATAAATAAATGAATAGTATTGAACTATCTGAAAACATTTTCTACATGTGTATACATCTGTGTGTGTGTGTGTGTGTGTGTGTGTTCATTTCTGTTGTCCTCTTTGGGGTGAGAGCATGAGTAACATGTTAATATGATGTGGATGAAGTAAACATATAAGGCTTTTCATTGGGGACCTATTGGTGTTTTTAAAATGTTGAATATTATCTAAATGTCTGGACTAATCATTTATGCTGGATAACAAACTATAGTAAAATTCAGAAGCTTAAGACAGAAGTATTTAGCAGCTCACCACTTCTGCAGATCTGGCATTCAGGAATGATTTCCCTGAATGTGACTAATTGTCTCTTATGAGGAAGAAGCTGTGCTGTGAGTTGAAATGCAGGTACCTCTTCCTTGGCTAGGAATGGAGGCCACTTCCAGTCCACTCACATGGCCATTAACAGACCCCAGCTCCTGAATGTTCTTGTTGTTTTCTAGACTCCAGTTTCTTCAGACTTCAACGTGGACTCAACAGCCAGCAACCATCCAGGGAGGTTCCAGGCCACCAGCACCACATTGGGACATCTGGGCTTCATTCTTGTAGTAGACTGCTGCCAGGTTCTCAGCCTCCTCCAGCATGCAGAGGCATGGTTGGACTACCCAGCCCCTGTCTTACAACCCAGCCCATATATACAGTGAAGTTAAGAAACTTGGAAAAGATGGGTTTGGATGACAGCGACAGTTGGGATGTAATAACGAGTGACTTTTTTCATTATCTGAGAATTTCCTACACATAGATAATAAATTTCTATCAGATCCACCCCCTTCCTTCCCCTAAAAGTCCTATCTGTACCTCCCACCCATTTTCCCCTCACAGTTTCATATGTTCTTTCTTTAACCCACCAAGTCCACTCAGTACGGACTATGTGTGATGGGTGTAAGAACGTCTGCTGGAGAATGGCCAGCCTCTCAGGGGCCCCATCCCTGAAGAAAGCTGACCCTCCCTTCCCCAACAGCCATCAGTTACCAATACCTCCTCTCCTTGGTTAGGGGTGGCACTTTGTGACACCCTCTTCTGTACATGCTGGGATTTTTGGCTAGCCAGCCAAAATCTGGTGCAGGTCTTATGCTTGCAGTTTCTTATTCTCTGCTTGTTGACCAGTTGTGGGTCTCTGTAGTAGTCACCGTCTACTGCTGACCATTTTGAAAACTTTTTTTTAACTTTGGAAGAAAAAAGCAATAAATTTGGGGCTGGAGAGATGGCCTAGCGGTTAAGAGCGCCGACCACTCTTACAGAGGACCCGGGTTCGATCCCCAACACCCACATGGCAGCCGAGAACCGTCAAAACTCCAATTCCAGGAGAACTCCAGTTCCAGGGGAATCCGAGACCCTCTTCTGACCTCTGCGGCATTGCACAGCACGGGAGCACAGACCTGTATGCAGACAGTACATTCATACACATACAGAAATAAATAAAATTTAAAAAAATTAAAAAAGCAATAAATTCATAATTAAAAAATAACTGAGTGTAAAATGACTAAACCAAACCTAAGGTATTTCAAACCATACCATTACAATATTGAAAGCTATAAACTAAAATACTGACCTTTACTAGTTTATGTTATGTTGAATTTTTAATGTTTGGATACAATTTTGGAGTATGACAGGATTGATTAGGTAAGTGAATATATTGACCTGTGATTTTCTCACCTTAGAAGGCAGAAGACCTTCTGTTGATACAGTGTAAATAAGGTTTAATTACAAACTAATGATTTTTTTTTGTCTTTTTGAGACAGGGTCTCCCTGTAGCCCCAGCTGTCCTGGAACTCACTCTGTATACCAGGCTGTCCTTGAACTCACAAAGATCCGCCTGCCTCTGCCTCCCAAGTGCTAGGATTAAAGGCATGAGCCACCATGCCCGATCAAACTAATGATTTTTAAAACACATAATGTATACATATCTGTATAGATATGAGAAGATGTGTAGAGACGTATGTAAAGTATATATGTGTAAATGCACAGGAATATGTGTGTCTGTAGCCACTGATACAACTATATTGGTGATAATATTTTCTCATTCAGCCATTGAATGAGAGGCCAAGTAGCAACTCTATTCCATGATCAATGATTATACTTAGTACCCCAAATTTTGTCTTCAGTATGATTCTCCTCTAACAATAACTATCTCTACTCAGATCAATGGCTGGTGCCAGGGCTGAGCAGGGTGTATATAAGGTGAACCCAAAACCTTGTGTCACAACTGACTACAAAGAAGCAGCTTTTAAAATGGCAGATGGATGGCATAAGAAGATGGAAACAAGCTGGAACTGTGTTGGATATTTTGAACATTGGAGAGATTAAGCATAATGATGATCTATAAACTGATAGGGGAAAATAATCAAATAGATGTGCTTAGACAGATAACAGATGAGAGAAAGATAAATAATAAATTGGTAGATAGATATAGATAGAAAGTTGAACAATAGATGACAGATAAATAAAATATGATAATGATCAGAGAATATCTGTCAAATGAGAAAATGTTAGAGGTGTAAATACATGCATTTTCCAACAATCACAGTACGATTAGAGCAGACCACAATTATCAAATATAAGGGGAAATTTTAACCAGGTATATGATATCAGATTTCTTCATGCAGAAATCTTCCACACAGTTTTCTCAGTAGCTTCCAGAAGAGTAACAGTGGAACAAGATAGACCATCCCACCATGGAGGGAGAGGAATGTCCTGGAAGGAGGATGTTGTATGTCCCAGGAGGGATTCTAGCCAGCAACATATAAGCTAGGCAATGAAAGTTCAATTACTTTGGCATAAAAGCTAGTTAATTTTTTTCTGTAAATCTACTTAAGAAGGAAAGAAAACTGTGCTACTTCCTCAGAACATAAACATCCTTGCCATCTAAAAGCACATTTATCTCTTAAAAAACGTCATTAAAAGCAATCCAGGGAGAAAGAAAGCAGCTCAGTCTGGGTGACAGTGTTAATCCTATTTGTTTGCATGTGTGTAAGGATTTCCTTGTCTGCATTTCACATGTTATTTGTGAAAGCCATGTCTTATTTAATGCATGTATGAATTCTAAAAGAAAATTCAAAGTAACCCTAGTCTCACAAGTGAAATCATAAATATCCCACATTGAAGAGTCATCAGTTGTGAACCTAATATCAGATTTGAATTTCTTATAAAAAGGAGTCTATTCTGGATTGAATTCATTAAAATACAACGGCTGTTCTAGTTTGTTGTCAGTTGTTGTGATGGGTGCTATGACAAAAGCAACCTGAGAGAGAGGTTTATTTCATCTCACAGGTTACAGTTCATTACTGGGGGAAGTCAGGGCAGGACCTCTCACAGGGCAGGAAAATGGAGCAGAGCTCTGCTTACTGGCTTGCTCCCAGGCTCATATTCAGATAACTTTCTTATCTAGCTCAGGCCCACCTGCCCAGAGGTGGCACTGCTCGCAGTGGGCTGGGCCCTCCTATGTCAAATAATAATCTGGAAAATGCCCTACAGACATGGTCATGAGCCAATCTAATAGAGGAAATTCTTCAACTGAGGTTCCCTCTTCCGTGGTGTGTCAATTTGACAGTCAAGGTTAGTTATCACACCTGCCAAGACCCTCAAGCAAAGCAAATAGAACAAAGGACTTTTAAATGAATAACCGAGTATGTGGCTACTTGAGTCAACAAAGATTCACTGGTGGTTCAGAAGGAGTCTAGCCCCATGCTCAATTGCAAGTGGGGGTGTGAGAAGGAGCTTGAGGGAGCAGTGCACAATTTAAAACCAAGGACAATAGTGAGGAAGGAAATGGAAAGAGTGGACAGAGAAGATGAAGTGGAACTAGGAGAAAAGGAGGTTCAAGAGAGAAGCAGAAAGTCGAGATTGCAAAATTAAAGTGGTAAACACTGTCTTAAAACAAAGGAACCCAGTCAGATTACTGATAAAAATGAAGCCCCTCTTCTGGGCCAGTAAGATGACTTGGCATATTGCTAGCAAGCCTGATAACCTGAGTTTGATCTCTTGATCTACACGGTAGGAGAGAACCAACTCCTGTAGGTTATCATCTGACCTCCACACAAGCGTCTTAGGGCACATATTTGCCTGTGTGTGCACACACAATAAGCAAACAAACAAATAAAAACATTTTCCTTTTTTAATTTTTTAAATTTATTGTTTTATATATATTTTTTGTACAAGATTATGTTAAAAATCAAATCCAGACTCGTGTCCCCCTCCAACCCCCCCCACCTGACCAGATTCACCCTTTCAGTCAGTTCTTTGATGCAGTCCCCTCTTTTGTTGGTGTTGGTGTTCTTTCCAATATGCATCACTCCCAACAAGGAATGTTTACAACTAGGTTATTCGCACTAGCATCCACAGATGAGGGACACCATTCGTCATTTGTTTTCTGGGACTGTGTTACTTCACTTAACATAATATCTTCCAGTTCCATCCATTTACCTGCAAAGTTCATGGTGTTGTCTTTTTTTTACTGCTGCATAGAACTCCATTGTGTAGATGTACCACATTTTCTCTATCCATTCATCAGTTGAGGGATATTTGGGTTGGTTCCAGCTTTTTGCTATTGTGAAGAGAGCTGCAATAAACATGGCTATGCATGTATCTCTGCAGTAAGAAGAGTGTTGTGAGTATATACCAAGAAGTGGTATGACTGGATCAGGTGGTAAGCTCATTTTGAGTCTTCCAAGGGTTCTCCACACTGCTTTCCATAGTGGCTGTACAAGTTTACATTTCCATCAGCAATGGATGAGTGATCCCCTTTCTCCACAACTTCTCCAGCACTTGGCATCATTTGTTTTCTTGATCCTAGCCAGTCTTATTGGAGTGAGATATCTTAAAGGGTTTTTAATTTGCATTTCCTTAATTATTAGCGATGTTGATCACTTTTAAAGATGTTTCTCAGCCATCTCTAATTCCTCACTTGTGAAGTCTCTGTTCAGCTCTT
>VZQC01013306.1:2520746-2546664 GCA_009823505.1 Rhizomys pruinosus | reverse complement strand
CATCACTGCATTTCTGGTATGAATCCAACTTGGTCTTGATGGATGATCTTCTTGATGTGGGTCTGTATGCGATTTGCCAGTATCCTGTTTAGAATTTTAGCATCTGTGTTCATGAGGGAGATGGGTCTATAGTTCTCCTTTTTGGTTTTATCTTTGCCTGGTTTTGGTAATAGAGTGATGTTGGCTTCATAGAAGGAATTTGGGAGAATTCCCTCTGTCTGTATCCTTCTAAACAATTTGAGTAATAATGGTTGTAGGTCTTTTTGAAATGTTTTATAGAATTCTGCTGTGAAACCATCTGGGCCTGGGCTTTTTTTTTGGTTGGGATATTTCTTATTACATCTTCAATTTCTTCATGTATTATATGTCTGTTTAAGCTGTAGATCTCTTATTAGTTGAGCTTTGGTGATTCCCAGGATTTCAGATATTCATCCATTTCTTCTAGGTTTTCAAACTTAGTAGAGTATATGTTTTTGAAGTATTCCCATATGATTTTCTGGATCGTTTCATTGTCTGCTGTGATATTTCTCCTTTCATCATGGATTCTATTGATTTGAAGTCTTTCCTTTTTTCTTTTGGTTAATTGGGTTAGAGGTCTGTCTATCTTGTTTATTCTCTCAAAGAACCAACTTTTGGATTCATTGATTTTCAGTATGGTTTTGTTTCTATTTCATTGATTTCTGTTCTGATTTTTGTTATTTCTTCCTGTCTGCTGTGCTTAGGTTCATTTGTTGTTGTCTCTCAAGTGTTTTTAGCTGCAGTGTTAGATCATTCACTTGTGCTCTTTCTGTTTTGTTTTGTTTTGTTTTTTCGATGTATGCACTCAGGGCTGTAAACTTCCCTCTTAGGACTGCTTTTAAAGTGTCTCATAGGTTTTGTTGAGTTGTATTATCATTGTCATTCAGTTCCATGAATGTTTTTATTTCTTTCTTTATTCCTTCCTTGACCAATTCATTATTCAGGAGAGTGTTGTTTAGTCTCCATGTGTTCTTGTAGGTTGTAGGGCTTATCCTGGTGTTGATATTCAGCTTTATTGCACTGTGGTCTGATATAATGCATAAAATTATTTCAATCTTTTTGCATTTATTGAGTTTTTTTTCTGTGTCCCAGTATGTGGTCTATTTTAGAGAATGTTCTGTGAGGTGCTGAGTAGAAAGTGTATTCTTTGGTGTTTGGGTGGAATATTCGGTAGATGTCTGTGAGGTCCATTTGGTGTATTGTATCATTCAGTTCAGATGTCTCTCTGTTTATTATTTGTCTTGTTGATCTGTCTAAAGGACTTAGTAGGGTATTGAAGTCCTCTACTATTTGTGTGCTGAGGTTAATCTGTGCCTTGAGGTCCTGAAGAATTGTCTTTATAAAGTTTGGTACACCAGAGTTTGGTGCATATATATTCATGATTGTGAAGTCTTCATGGTCAATTGTTCCTTTAATAAAGATGTAATGGCCGCCTTTGTCTCTTTTGATTTCTTTTACTTTGAAGTCTGATATTTCTCTGATATTAAAATAACAACACCTGCTTTCTTTTTGGTACCATTTGCTTGGAATATTTTTTCCATCTCTTCACCTAAGTTGGTGCCTATCCTTGAGATTGAGATGAGTTTCTTGTAGACAGCATATCAATGGATTTTGTTTCCTAATCCAATCTCCCAGTCTATGTCTTTTGATTTGGGAGTTTAGTCCATTAATATTTAAGGTTATAATTGAAAGATGCATGTTGCTTCCTTTCACCTTATTGTCCATTTGCATTTTTAGTCTCAGTTTCTACTTCTGCAGTTATGTTTTTATGAGTTTCTCTTTCTAGGTGCTTGGGGATGGTTGCTCCCCTCTTCTGTCCTTTGAATTGCTTCAAGTATTTTCTGATGGGTTGGTTTTCCAGACATGTATTGTATCATTGTGTTTATGTCATGGAAGATTTTTCTCTCTCCTTCAACTATAATCGACATTTTTGCTGGATATATTAACCTGGGTTGGCATCCATAGTTCTTTAACACTGAGAATGCTTTGCTCCATGTTCTTCTTGCTTTCATGGTTTGCACCAAGAAGTAAGTCATAATTCTGATGGGTTTCCCCTTATATATGACTTGTTTTTCTCTTGTGGCTTTCAGAACTTTGTCTTTGTTTTGGATGACTAGCATTTTAACTATGATATGGCATGGGGAGTTTCTTTCTGATCTTGTCTATTTGGATTCCTATGTGCTTCTTGTATTTGTATGGGTTTGTCTTTTTTTAGTTTGGGGAAATGTTTCATCTATTATTCTGTTGAAGATCTGATCAATACTATTCTCTTGGGATTCTTCTCCTTCCTTTATTCCTATGATGTGGAGGTTTGATCTTTTCATAGTGTCTTATATTTCCTGGTTGTTCCACTTTTGTGTATTTTTAAATTTTTTAGTCTTTATTTGAGCTTTTTAGTTGCTCTGTGTTATCTTCCAGATCTGATATTCTTTGTTCTCCTTCCTCCATTCTATTTCTGAGGCTTTTCCCATTCCTTTCCTCTTGATTGGATGAGTGTTCTATTTCCTTTTTCATTTCATCCTGTGATTTCTTTAGTATGGTATACTTCTTTTTGGACCTTCTCCATCTCTTCTTGGTGCTCCTTACTTCACTGGTTGGTTTCCTTTTTCAGTGTTTCCACTTCCTTCCAGAGTTTGTCATTTTCTCCCTCTAGTTCTTTCTGAAATTATTCATTCTCTCCCTTTAGTTCTTTCCAAAGTTTGTCATTGTCTCCCTCTAGATCCTTCTTGAGTTTTTCATTCTCTTTTCTTAGTTCACTGAATTGTTCTTTATATTCTTTAATTTCTCTGAATAGGTCTTCAATTGTTCCTCTATGATCTGTTTCTTGGGTCACCCTCAGGGGGATCCCACTGTAGCAATCTCCTACAGGGTTGGTAGAGCTTGCCGTGGAATTATCCTGCACCTTTCCCATGTTGTCCCTTCATCATGTCACTGGCACGTGGGTTTCCCCTTTTTTGCCTGTATTCCAATGTGAATCATAAATGCCTTTTCACTGTGTTGAAGGCTTGCTTTGCTTGCCTCCTTCAGATGCCTTTATTTTCCTCCTTATTTATGGAGTGTTGACTTGTCTAGGTTTCAGGCTTTCAATTTTGTTTATATATTGGAAGTCTAATTCACTCTTCCCTTTCCGTTCTGAAGGTTCTCCAAAAAAATCCACTTGGACACTCAGCAATTCCAGTTGGCAGGGGGTGGGGAGATGTTTGACTTAGCCTGCGTACTCTGTGCTTCAGGTGGTCCTGGCAGGTCCTTGATCTAACCACTGTGCACTCAAGTCTCACAGCGGCAACAGGCCCACTTATTTTTTCAGGCCCACTTTTTTTTTCAGGCCCACTTTTAATACCAGCTACAATGGCAACTCTGCCCCAACAGCCACACCAGACAAGGATTCAATAGGCCCAACTTTAATCCCAGCTAGCAAGGTGACTCCACTCTGCCAGCCTCTCAAGACAAAGATTTAGCTATCCAACCAATGAATCAATCAGGAGTAGATCTATCCTAAAATCTGCCTGGCTGAAGCGCCCGGCTCCTTCCTGTGCTTCAGGTGGTCCTGGCAGGTCCCTGATCTAAACACTGCACACTCAAATCTCCATAAATGACATTTTCCAAAAACACATCTATCCCTTAGTGAAATCTGTGGGCACACTATGTTCACATTTAGTAACAAATAATCATATTTTAATTTCTGTACAGACTAGATAAGTTCAAAAGTTCTTCCTAACAGACAAAAGATGTTGGGATGAACACATTTCTTGGCCTGGGGAGATGGCTTGGAGACACACAGACACACGCACACACACAGGCACACACAGACAGAGACACATACACACACACACACACACACACACACACACACACTTAATGTATAAAATAGAACAATTCTTTAGGAAAAAAGTTCCTGGTTAGGGGATTATAATAGTTGTCAAAGAAAGGAAATGTCTATGTGTAATATTAGGTGTGTGCATGGGTGTCTAAGTGTGTATGAGTGTGTGACTGGGTCTCTATGAATGGATGCATAACTACATATGTAGGATGGTGCTGTGTGCCTGGGAGAGATGGCACAAATGTTTACATATCATAGATAGGGAATCAACAATCGACCAAAGTAACAACTCTATCAAAGTCCACTTGGTGGACCAGTCATTTATTGGGGTTACTTATAAGAGGAGTATCAATGAGTCGAAGACAATTGTTTCACCAAAAGCCCACCCCAACACAAGCAATGCTCAGGAAGCTAGAACCCTGCAGCTCCTTCCATGACTGGCTGACAGGTCTAACGTTCCTTCCTCAGGAGTCCTTACCACTTATATAATCTTAGAAGAGGGCAGCTGGTCCATATGGTGGGCTTCAGCTGGTCCATCTTGCCGAGGCTTCCAAGTTGTTTACTTCCTAAGGAGTCTCCCTTTGGAGCTTCCCGATACACAAGGAGACTCCACTCAGGATGCAATGCTTCACTTTGGAGGAAACTGCTGCCAAAAAGATGGAGTATGTATTTGTCTAACCGTGTTTGTGGACATGTGTGCATGTGTGTTTGTGAGCCTGTGTGTGTTTGTGAGCATGTATGTGTGTGTGTTTATGTGGTTGGGGGCGGTTTACTCCTAATTCTCTTGTGGCCAGTCTGTTTTTTAAAAAGTCTTCTAGGAAGCTTTTGTGTATATTTCCTCCAGGATAAACTTTTTTCCAGAATTTTCTGAATTCTATAAAACAGGACATTTGAACTGTAGAAAGCCCTTGGAGGTTGGATTAGGCATTAGTGCCACTCATGGATAATTAAATTTTACTTCCAGCCTTTTTTGTTGATGGGTTAAGCCCTATAATTGTTTCTAGCCAATGAGTTCTTAGAAGAATGGCTCTGGGTCATGTGCAGGCCTGGATATTTACTTAATGTTTGTGCTGGATAGCTTTAATTGTTAACTTGATACACCTGGGTAGAGGGGGCTTCAATTAGGGAATTTCCTTCATTGGACTGGCCTGGGGTCATATCTGTGGGGGCATTTTCTTGACTGTTGAGTGATGTGGAAGGGCCTAGACCACTGTGGGTGGTGCCAGCCCTGGACAGGGTATGTACTGTATATGAAATCAAGTTGAGCATAGGCCTGGAAGCAAGCCAGTAAGTAGCATTCCTCCACGGCCTGTGCTTCAGCTCTTGCCTCCGGGTTGGGCTGGAGTTCCTACCATGGGCTTCCTCATTGATGACCTGTGACCTGGGAAATGTAAGCCAATAAACTCTTTCCTCCCCAGGTTGGTATTGGTCAGAGCGTTTTTGTCACAGCAGTTGAGGGCAAGCTAAGACAATGGTGTAGAACTTCTAGAACTCTTTCCCATGATGACTGAATTTTTTTCAATTAAAATATTTTATTTACTGTTTTTTTTTATTTTATGTGTATGAGTATATTGCCTGCATATATGTAAACATACCACATGTGTGCAATGTGTGCAGAAGTTAGAAGGGAGTGCCAGATACCTGGAACTGGAGTTACAGATAGTTGTTAGCCACCATGTGGGTGCTGGAAATCTAACTCAGGTCCTCTGCTAGAGCAGCCAGTGCTCTTAACTACTAAGGAGCTCTCCAGCTTCTGATAATGTTTCTTCAAATGCAGATACAAGGATCAGGGTACCTGAGGGCCAGCACAGGCAACGAGCACCTGTTTGCTGTTCTAAAGCCACTGGAAGATTTTCGTTGCTGACTCTGCCTCAGTAGACACTCTCAAACTCATGCTTGACCCATGCCAGATGGAAAGGATGCAAATGTGCTTCCAGTCTTGAAATGAGGCCTCTGTCTTGGGAAGATGGCCGGCATGAACCCTCAGACCCAGTCCGTTAAACTTGGATTTGTAATAAGTCGTCTTGTACTCATACTTTGGCATTTTCTGATGTTGCTAAAGCTGTTCCCATGGATCATCACGAAAATATCTCCCTGCACGAAAGACTCCAAAGCAGAGTCAGAGCTGTGGTTACGGGGACACTGGCTCTCAGGGGCCTTGTGTTTGCAGTCAGTGTCTGAATGGTTGACCTTGCCCTCATCGCCTCAATACACATACTGGGCATTGCTGTAGTACAAAGCCCCTTTAGCCCAGAAAGGAAGAATGAGGTAAAGCTTATTCTTTGCTTTTGAATCTCCCTGTCCAGACTCTCCATGTAAGTCACTCTGTGTCCTGCCTCAGGACTGCCTGCCTCCAATCCTGGGCATCCTGTTGAATTCATTCACGGTATGCCCAGCATTCACTCTGTGCTCCCTAGAAGCAAAGAGAGTGGTTCACTTGCCTTTGTATCCCTAAGGCTGCACATACTAGGAGCTTCGCATATGCCTTGCCCCTCCAACCTCACCTTTGAACTTGGTTAATTTTATTTATAGTTTTGATGGATTACATATTTTCTGGGTTTTTGACAGACAAGAAAATTATGTTGACAGGCTGGTGGGGCAGGGAAAGAAAAAAATCACGGAAGCACAAATAGGTGGAGGTATCGAGTGTTTGATGCTCTGTGGTGCAGGCAAACGAAGGCCTGGCTCCCCGTAGGTGTTCCAAGGTGCTGCTTGTCTGGAGGGTTCTATGCAGGGAGCTAGGCAATGTTTCCATGCCATGGTGCCCTGGCACACTCATAGCTGTGCTTAGTGCTACTTAGAAAAGAAACAGCCTGTATTTGTACAACAACATTCTTGCCCTGAGTCAAAAGTGACTCAACGCAGCATCTGCCCTCAACTGGCATCCACAAATTTTTACTTATCATCTCCATCCTCTTTCAGCTGGGTTTTCCTGTCTGAAGTCACTCTTCTGTCTCCTCTGTGGCTGTCTTTATTGCACTTGGCTGGGACACCCAGTCCTCCTGCATCCAGGAGCAGGATCTGTCCCCTCCACCCTCCTGTCTTTCCCACTCCCTGCCCTGGGCTGGCAATTGCAGCAGTTGGCTGGGCAGCCCCAAGTTGACTCCTCTGCCTTCAGGTAATATGACCTTCTGAGAAGCTGTGGTCAGAGGGAGCTTGTAATTCCACTGTCCTGAAACAAAGCTGTACACAGAAACAGGATCTGACAGGTGGTGGCTGAGGAACTGTGTGCCTCTTTCTAAAATATTTTGTTATTTTTATTTTGTAGGTATTAGTGTATTCCCTGCATGTGTGCAAGTGTACCACATCATGCAGTGCCCGTGAAGGTCAGAAGAGGGCGTCAGATTCCCCTGGAACTGGAGTCACTGACAGTCGCCACCTGCCATGTGGGAGCTGGGAATGGAGCTGAGGTTCTCTGCAAGAGCACCCATGCTCTGGACAGCCGAGCCGTCTCTCTAGCCCAGAAATGCATCTCTTGCCGCTTGTTCCCCTTCATGTTTTGCTCAGGGATTCTTTAGTTTCCCATCAACACTCTTTTTCATCCCATTTTTTGCTTGGCTTCAAGGTTTTCTTTTCAATTCATGTTGCTAATTTAGTTTAACATTTGAGGTTCTAGGGGTGGAAAGGAATTGCCCTCCTGTGCTCAGAGTCAGCACAGGACTGTGCATTCTGGGACCTCCCTGTCTATTAGTCATAGCAGCTCTTGCAGCCTGCCTGAGTGTCATTCAGCTAAGCCAGAGTGAAAGCAATTAGTACAGGAGGGAAGACTTCAGCTTCCTGGGGATTCACAATAAAACACAAGTCCTGCCCTCCCAGGAAGCACATAGGCAGGGGCTTTGGAGAACAGAGAAAGCAATCAATTTGACTCCAGGAGGACTATAAAGAGACGATGAATAAATTAAACACTATGCCCGGGATACTGGGGAGCTACAAAGAAGGCGGGACTGAAAGAAGAGCATCTGCAGGCAGAGCAAAGGCTGGAGCAATGTGTCATAGACAGGAAAGTGCCAAATGAACCTGCTAGTAAAGGCCTGGAGGTGCTCAAGGCCTACTGAGCACTGCATGGAAATCTGTTTGCATGTGTCTGTGTTCAGAGGACCTTTGTACAGAGACAAGAAAGTGTACCCATCTAGGTGAGTGTGATGCAGGTCCATAATGAGCACATCCAGGGTGTGACGGGAGTGTCAAAACTTGGGCTTCGACAGGCAGTGGGGACAGGGTGACCCAGTGTCTTCCTATGTTGAACTATATAGCTCTGCACAGGGGTTGAGCTGAGCAGGTAGCGCTGTGGCTCACAGGGCCCATCTCAAGAAGGTCCTGTAGCGCAATGAAGAAGAGTAGACAGAGGTCCATTATAAAGCCTGTCAGACAAATTAGGCCAGTGGAAAGAGGAGGCCTGAGAGTTAAGACATGGGTATATCTGGAACCACTGGGACTCACACAGAATCCATGTGGAGGGCAGCACAGGGCAAAGGGTAGCATGAAGCAGGATGGCACTGGTGATATTGAGGCTGAGAGCTCACAGCAGGGTGAAGGAAGAGGCCCAAGTCTTGGCCATGTGTGTTTATCTAAAGTGCAGTCCTTATACTTGTGGTCATGTTTGGGCCTTTGGCTCATCTTCCTCCTTTCCCAAATGATGGAAAACTGAGTAGGAATCAGACAGTGATCAGGCAGCCCAGGTCTGCAAGCCTGGATAAAAGAAAGGAGGAGGTCGTGATGTCAGTGATAAGGGAAAATTAACCTAATGTAAAACCACTGAACTATAACTCTGTTCTGTATGGTAGAGGAACAGACACATGTATTTGGTAAGAACCCTTATGCACTCCTAATACCAAGTATGCTTGTTGATATATGTAGGACTAACAGAACTTTGCTTTTACATTTTTAATTAATTAATTTTTTTATTTTATGTGTATGAATGTATTGACTTCATGTATGTAAGTGTAGCAGTGCTATGCAATACCTGCTGAGGACAGAAGAAAATGTTGGATTCCCTGGAACTGGAGTTGCTGAGGGTTGTTAGCTGCCATGTGGGTGCTGGGATTTGAACCCCATTCTTCTGCAAGAACAGCCAATACTCCTAGCTGCCTAGCCATCCCTCTAGTCCCATGAATAACAGAATTTTGTAATGGTGTTTTTAAGCTTTTGATGAAATAGTTTTATAAACCTCTACATTAGGTCTGTGTTTAAAAGTTGTTAAAAGAAAAATCTTCTGGCTGGGCGTGGTGGCACACGCCTTTAATCCTAGCACTTGGGAGGCAGAGGCAGGCAGATCTTTGTGAGTTCAAGGCCAGCCTGGTCTACAGAGTGAGTTCCAGGACAGCTGGGACTACAGGGAGACCCTGTCTCGAAAAGACCAAAAATAAAATAAAATAAAATAAAATAAAATGAAAATCTTCTACTCTGGGTTCAGTCTCAGGCTGCCACAGGACAGGACAGACAAAACCACAAAACTACAGTCTGAGTGCCTTGAGAAATGCTGTCTTTCAAGTTTCTTAAGGGAACATCTATGTGCAATGTATCTAGTTTGTTAAAAAAATGCTGAGATTGTACTGGCATTAGCAATACATCATGTTACTGGACATGTCACAACCCCTGCCCACACTTGCTCCAAATATCTGCTTTTGTAAAAGGCTAACCAATTCCATTTCCTATAATAGCCTAAGGGCATCCTTGCTGAAAGTCTCAAATCTACCAGTATGTTTACTGACAAAGGATGATGTGAAAATATCATATAAAGATCTATGTGTATTTCTGACCAGGACCTCAATATTTTTGGAGGAGGACCTCCAATCAAGGTCTGCGTATAATAAAGGAAAACCTGCTCTGAGTGTTCATAGAGGCTCTCAATGAACCAGGCCAGTATTGATTTAATTCCTGGAACATCAAGAGGCCAGATACCCAGGCTGGGGGGGACCATGGGAACGGTCCTGGGGTACCAGACCCTGGGAATAGTGAAGATCCACTTTGGAGGTGGAGAGCAGAGGATGGGGTCACACTTTTCACAGCCACCATAATAGGACAGTGAGCCTTGCCACCCATCACTTGACCTCCTGTCATTGTTTTAATCCAGACAATGCAGGGTGGATTCCTGAACACTGTCTACACACTCAGAACACCATTTAACATGACTGGCATGCAGTCTTGGAGGGATGGCAGTAATGGTCCTTGTATGAAGTCCCATCTTCTGGTGACAGCACCATCTGCCCAGTCACAGCCCTTCCCAGTCCTATCAGCCCTATGCCAAGGGTTCACCCAACAACCTCAGGCTCCATCCTGATCTGACTAACACTTTCCACCTGGCCATATACAGGAATCTCATTAACACCAGGAGAGGCTGACCCTGGGTGACTGGTGAGGCTGATTCGTGGCAGGTTAAGGGACCCTCTGTGTTCTTGGCTCAAGTTGCCCTGGAGGAGTGGGAGCGTAGACATTGGAGCCTCTAGTCGTTCCCATCTTCCCATCCCTGGGTCTTGCTGACTCTTGTATGGTAGTTTCTCCCAAACTGAAACATTCCCTTCAGGAGAAAAGGTGAGGTTTGCCAGACTCAGGAGGTCAACAAAATGTGGCATTTCAGAAAACAGAAACCTGAAAGATTCCTCAAGACCCCTCTATAGCTTTGTAGAAGTAAAAGTTGGCAGGGAAGAGACTCTGACTAGCCCAGATGTGAAAGAGAGATTACTACCTGAAATTTATGCAGAGGACCCCAGTGTTATAGTTTCCTGAGTTATCGCCCATGCTGAGGTGAGCTTTGTGGTGGTGCTGCTGTTCTGAGTCAGCTCTGCTCCTGTAACCCCTCACCCACACTCCTATTAGCAACCGCAATCAAAATTCAGTGGTCCGCCAAGTTGGACTTTGGTGTCATTACTTTGGTCTGTCCTAGGTTACCATTCTGTGATGAAGAGATATGTGCTACCTCTCCTCAGGAATAGACTGTCACACAATACTGACCAACACTCATTTTCTAAATATTTTAAGAACACATCTTCATTTTTGTCGTTAAACCAAATTCATCATCCACTCACCCTGAATAGTGCTGTTCAGTCACTGAGTGTCCCTTTCAGTGTTCCTCTCTTCTAGGGGAAAATTTTCCACTGTAATCGGTGCAAAGCCCAGCATAATACCTATGGAATGTTAAAAGAAGCTAATTCCATTTAGAACCACCTTCATTATTGCATGGCATTGACCCTAGGCCAGAGAAGTCATTTCTTTTGAAGACTGGCTACCAGCTACTCATCATCAGAGCAATGGCCCTGAAGTTAATCTTGAAAAATCTAACGTAAGCCATTCTCTGAAATCTTTTAACTCTGTCTTTTCTGGTTTGTCTAAAACGTGCTTATTTTTATTGCATTTTTACATTTTAAAAAATTGAAGAATTTTTAAATTCACAGTAAGTCACTTCCCTCTGTAAGTCCTCATAAGACAAATCTCCAGTGACTCCTGCATTTTTCATTAACAAAACAAGGAGGTGTCTCACCTTTCCCTGCATACTGTCCAGTGGGATAATCTGAGTTATGAGACCATTCAGGGCAAAGGGCTTCCTGACACATTTGAATAATAAAGGTGTTCATGAAAATGATCTTACTGAGGCATAATCTCAAAGTTGGACCAGAATCCTCAGCAAGGGAGGTACCACCTCACTCAGGACAGCTGAAGCCAGGACGCTGTCCAGCCTTCTGCAAGAGGGCTGTAGATCACCTGGGAACCTAGAGGCAGATTTGAAGCCCATGAGTCTGATGGAAGGGAGATTCCTCAGTCAGGGTCAGAGCCTTTCAGTGCTCTCTGTGGGCAGGAAGGCAAGAGGGGGCCATGCTAGGACACAGACTGCAGTGGACACACACACACAGACACACACACACACACAGACACACCACACACACACACACACACACACACACACACACACACACACACCATGATTCTTGTCCTGTCAGCCTCAGGCTATGGCTACCCCACAGGTATGGGTAGGCAGGGCTGCTCACCTTTGCTGGTGGTTTAAAGAGAAGACAGACATCTGTGTTTGAGGAAGAATCTCCCCGTTTCTCTGCATGGCTTTTGACAAAAACATGGCTGGTTTACAAGTACCCTATCTTCAAGCCCTTTCAAACCTTCCCTTGGTGAATGCAGAGCTCTTCCATCACTTTTGACTTCCTTGCTCTCTTCTCTACTGAAGTTCAGCTCTCATTCTGATTTTCTCACCCTGGGCACTTCTCAGCAAAGCCATGTCCACCTAATCTTCCTTTGCAGTAGCTCACTGGCCTCAGTGCAGTACAGTCAGGCCAATGGTTCCGCACGCCAGCTCCACTCTGGTGAGGACTTGATTGGACATTTTCCATGTGCATGCAAAGGGGAGGGTGGAGGAGATGAGGGAATGTTTGTCGCAGCTCTGCCTCCCTCTGTGCAGAACCTCCTGGCTCCCTTTATATTCCTCTGCTTTTGCCTGTATGAATCTTATGCGCTCTCCAAGACCTGACCTACTTCTGATCTCTAAGAAGTCCTTTTCCAGTGAACTCTGAGTGCATGTTGCCTTCACTGTGGACCTGAGGTGCTTTGATTAAAAATACACCCAATTCATATCCCCTTGACTCACTGATGTGTGGCTTATGATTCTTCCTTCTTAAGCAATAGAAACCCAACTCAAAATAGCTCAGTCTATATAAAGTATGCAAATGAGCTTGCAGAGCAGTAATATAAAATAATAATAATAATAATAATAATAATAATAATAGTAATGGTTCCAAGGTACATATGACCTCCAGAACGGGATGTAAGTACTCTAATAGCTCTCAGAAATCTACTTCCCTTTCAGGCTTGTTAATTTCCATTGGGTTGACCAGATGGCCCTCAGTAGCTCCAGGCTTTCTCCCTGTTAATTGCACAACTTTTGTAGAATTTCGTTTTCCAATGAATCCACCCAAAACTTCAGCTTATATTTCATTGATCTTAGCAGAGTCACAGGCTCAACTCTAAATAATCACTGTCAGCAATCAAATGCAATATGCTAATTGTCTGACTGGCTCACAGGTCCACGGCCTGGAGCTCAGTGTCAGATTCAGGTGAACCTCTGGAACAGAAACATGGAATGTTTCAGTTGGCAAAACAAAGGTGCCGTGTCACTGTTAGGTGAGAGGGAAATTGATTTAAATTTGGCTCAAATAAAACTAAATTAGAAATTCCTTCCTTTATATTTTTCTAGTGTTTCAATCAAGTTTAATTTAAAGAGATATATTGATGTATGCTACTGTTTGTGGTGCTCTGTACCAGGCACTGTCCTGGGTTCTACTGTGTGTTGTGCTCTGTATCAGGCACTGTCCTGGGTTCTACTGTGTGTTGTGCTCTGTACCAGGTGCTGCCCTGAGTTCTACTATGTATAGTGTTCTATACCAGGTGCTGCCCTGGGTTCTACTGTGTGTGGTGCTCTATACCAGGCACTGCCCTGGGTTCTACTATGTATGGTGTTCTATACCAGGCACTGCCCTGGGTTCTACTGTGGGTGGTGCTCTGTACCAGGCACTGCCCTGAGTTCTACTGTGTGTGCTATTCTATACCAGGTGCTGCCCTAGGTTCTACTGTGTGTGGTGCTCTATACCAGGCACTGTTCTGGGTTCTACTGTGTGTTGTGCTCTATACCAGACACTGCCCTGGGACTACTGTGTGTGGTGCTCTATACCAGGCACTGCCCTGGGTTCTACTGTGCATGGTGAATATACTAGGCGCTGCCCTGGATTTGGGATTCTAAAGTGAAAGGCAGGTATGCTGGTTAGCTTTAATATCAACTTAACGGAAATTAGAATCATTTCAGTTGAAGATTCAACTGAGAAATAGTCCTGATTGCCTTAACCAATATGGAAAGACTCACCCCAAATGTGCAGAACTTTCTGTTAGCCCCCCAGATAAAAAGAGTATGGCACAAGGACGATATTTTCCTTTTGTTCACTTGGCCTTCAGGGCTGCTGAGTTGATTCATCCTGTTGTTGCTGCTGCTGAGTCCTTCGCTGTTATCAAGAGCCGGTGCTTCTGGCCTCCCCTTGCTGAGTAAGGACCAGAGGTTCTCCAGGAACGCTCCAGGTTTTCAACACCATATTGGGACTGCTGAGGCACTCAGCTTCACAGACTGAGCAACTACTTGGTTCTCAGCCTCTCCGGTGTGAGACTACTGTTGCCACTATTTCGACTGAAGCTGATAGAATACGTTCTTTTTACTATATGTTTCCAGTCCATTGGCTCTATTCCTCTAGAGAACCATGATTGAAACAGCAGGCATGACTCATGATTTCATGCAGTAGTATATTTGGCAAGGAAGCTCTATAAAGTCTTGCATAATTAGCTGTACATTTTGCGAGGTAGACAATGAGGAGAAATACAGGGAATTTTAAAAGCACAGGCAGAGAGGTATGATTTTATCTGGGAGAGTAGAAATGGCTATCTTGAAGAGGTGTTCTGAGGAGATCCAGATGCCCAATGGACATCACCCAAGGCAAGGTTGGGTAAGAGGAGGGAGGACTTTTCTAGACACTTTCCATGTGTATGTGTCTATCTCCAGAGGGCCTATCAGTTTGAATTAAGGCTCTCCAGAGACTTCTTTATCAGTGTTTCTTTGGAAGTTCCTAGGAGTGACAGTTATCAGTGCAATCCAATTATCTTTTCTCTGCAAAAAATGTTTGTTTGATATGTCACCTGTGAAATCTTGACTATGTGTTTATATTTGTTTGTTCACACCACTGTGACAAAACACCACAGGCTGGCTGATGTCATATTTATTTCTCTTAATTCTAGAAGCTGAGAATTGTCAAGGTGAGCCTCATCCATCGGGGGTCTTCTCTCTGCTTGGAGGCAGCTGCCACTGTCAAATGACCTCACGGGACCAACCTGTGGTGCCTTCACAGAAGAGCAAGAAAGCGGGAGAAAACTTTCATTCTTTTTTGTCTTGTGTGTTCACCAATCCTGATGAATCAGAGTCCTGTTGTTGTGACCTCATTTAACCTCCTCTCATGTCCTATCTCCATCTATATTCAGACTAAGGGTTAGGGTTTCTACGTACAAAATTTGCAGGAACAGAAACACTCATAATAATAATAACTCTATACAGTTAATATGTATATTGTTTTGTTTTGTTTCATTGTTTTGTAGGCAAATGAGGTGGTTTGGTTATAGAAGTTATCCACAGAATGGCCTGGGCTGTTGAGAAGACTCAAACCATATTCAGGATGTGGAGGAAGTCATTCTTCCTTGTTCCTAGTCCTCAGTCTGGGGAAAATCTGCTCCAGAGAAACTGAGACCCACACTAGGAATACATACGGGCTTTTATAGGATTTTTCACATCATCACTTGGCGGTACTCATATTCGTAGATGGAGACCTTTAACACAGAAGTATATGAATTGTGCCCTCAGGTTAGTATAGAAAAGCTGAACAGTCAACTTGATTGTACATACAAGCCCCCCTAGCAGGATGGTGGGACCCTTGGGCTGTGTGGGTTTGGGCACAACTGCTTGCAAATTGGTTTTACATGAAGGATGCTTGTACTCATAAATTATTACTTATTGTTAAAAAATGAAAAAAAAGTTTAAAAAGTTGAACAATCAGAATTTTACAAAGCCAGTATTTTAAGCAAGTCTAGGATCATGACACTTCCCCCAAATATGCCGATGCCAGTAAAATCTTAGCTATTTTAACAAATAAGACACTTTGTAGCAGGTGCTTCCTGAAAGACCACTGCAAGAAGCAGCATTCTCCAAGGCGCTCTCAGACTGCAGTTTTTGTGTCTGCTTCGTCTTCACAGCCTGAGACTGGGCACACAGCAGCCTTTAAGAATTGAGGAACAAGTAGAAGCTTTTCAACGAACGTTTATTATTAAGAGTACATATGGTTCTCGTCAAATACATTTGTTAGTACTTACTCATCTATCACACAATCAGGTTAATTTTTCTCTCCAGTTTAAATGAAAATATCCCCCATAGGCTCCAGGTAGCTGAATATTTAACCCCAGTTGGTTGAGACTGTTCCTGAGGTTTAGGAAGTGCATCCTTGCTGGAGGAAGTGAAACCAGGGGTAAGAGCGTCCCCTGGAGGGTTCTTAATCTCGTTCATAAAAGAATTTAAGAATGGACCCACATGGAAGCTTAGGAGACTTTTATTAGAATTTTAAAGAAAATTTCTCAGCAGCTGCCTTCAGGAGGAGAATGGAGGGGAGAAGGAAAAAAGTTGTGATGCCATGCAGGGTTAGAGCCTGCATGGAGGTCAGGCACGTGGCAGCCACATGGCGGGGAGAAGAAGACTTTAGAGACAAGATGCTAGGGCAGCCCAAAGCGTTAAAACAAACATGCTTGAAGAAGGGGTATGAAGAAGAAAAGAAGAGATTACACTGCTCTGAAGAATTCAGTAAAGCAGGCAGACTTACAGGGACCTACATGTCTGCGGCAGGATCCAGCAAGGGAGGTAAGACTCCAGGCAGGGAAGAGTTCACTCTCATTAACACAATACGTATTTATCCCATCTAGTTAGCATGGCTTAAGATGAACCCACCTTCCCAGGGGTGGTCCCATGAGCAGATGATTGACCAATGAAACTGGAAAGGTGGATCTTTCAACAGATAGACTAGAGATTTTACAGTGTTTACCAGTCAATCTTATAGGACTATTTGCTCCTCTAACAGAAGTATGTCACTGGGGGTAGGCTGTTCTAGTTCAGTCTCTCTTCTCTCTCTCTCTCTCTCTCTCTCTCTCTCTCTCTCTCTCTCTCTCTCTGTCTCTCCCCTTTGCCTGCTTGAAGATGTGAACTGCCATGCTTACCTACCATGATGGACTCTTATCCATCTGGAACCATAAGCCAAATAAACTCTTCTTTCTATAAGTTGCCTTGGTCATCAGATTGTATCACAGTAACAAAAAGTAATATANTCCAGTCTCCATCTTGGTCCTGAGGTAAGCCCCTTGCTTTTATCTCACTCTTGCTTTCCTCCTGCCAAGATGGCTTCCTTCTTCTCTTCAGCAAAAGCTTGCCCACTGGGACTCCATGTCTGTATACTGCAATCTCAAAGGAAGGAGGCATCACAGTGTCCAGATTCCTCTGAGAAGCTGGACTCAGCATCACCTTGATTTCCTGCTCCTGAGACACATCTAGTATGCCTTGCATTTTAATCTTTTCACTATCCATCTTATTTACTTTGCTACATAGCAAACCTGTTGGGAACAAGGAATATGTCTTTCATATTTGAATCTTGAAAAATACTTGACACAGTCCCCTGCCATAGAGGGTACTTTGTAAGCATAGGTCCACAGGAGATTTTGATCCTCAGGTTTGAAACCACGGGTTCTGTCCCAGGTGATATATATATATATATATATATATATATATATATATCATGCCCAAATGCCCAAAGCCTCCCTCATGCTTGAGACACGGAAACAGAAAACAGCTCAGCTTTGGATTACTGTAAAAACTCCTAACACAGGGCTGGTAAGATGTCTCAGTGGTTAACAGCACAGGCTGTTCTTGCAGAGGACCTAGGTTTGGTTCCCAGCACCTATATGGTGGCTCAATGAGCATCTGTAGCTCCAGCTCCAGAGGATCAGATGTCCTATTTTAACCTCCACAGGTGTGGCACATTCTTGGTGCACTTACATTCATGTGGGTAGAACAATTACATATATACTATAAAAATAAGTCAAAACTAGTTTTTTAAGATCCATAAAGGAAACTTTCTGGTAGCTATCTGGTCCCAGGCTGAATGAAACTTCTACTGGTCTGGACTGTTGCAGGGTGAGGATTTACCTCCTAAATATGGAGTGCATTGAAAGCAATTGAACCACTTCTATTGAGCTCAGTAAACCTCCACTTGGTATTGCAAATCCTCTTCTCATCCGGTCTGCTTTATTTAAATCATACTTGTGAGTCAAATGGGTTTTCATTAGTGGCAGAGTATTTTTAAAGTACAAGGATCATATTGCCTTCCATTAGCTGACCATCCCCCTGAACCTGGGGCAGGAACTCACACAGAATTGCCACATCCTTCTTTCTGTTGGTGCAATAGAATGAATGGTAAAGGGGTGTGTTCACAGTAGAGGGAACATTTCAGAATCCAATGCTGTTTATGTGAGAAGCACTGTTAGTTGTTTATAGATTCCTCCCTCTTTGCACTGAAAGATTTTGATATTTTTATTTATAAAATCAATTCTATGTCTGGTGCATTTTCTCCATTTAGGTCAGTGATTGCCCGAGTTGGTGTCTTTGGAAAACCATGACTGTGCATTTGCAGGAAAAGTTGGCCTTGCACCCTCACACTCTGCTTTAACAAGTTTTAGAGTCACTCACCTGCCTGCTCTCTCAGAGGAGCAGTTAGAAAGATGAGATCCCAGGGATCCTGTTCCTGCTTGTTCCAGGAAAGTCTCTTCAGTCAACTACCTGGAAGGCCACCCCAGAGCAGGTGGTGCCATATTCTAATAAGAGCCAGCCAAACTTCAACAGGGTTGTTGGGGGCAGTGGTTTACTCTGCCTGGTGCAGCCTCAGGTGTCTGCCTGTGGCCAGGTTCCTGTCTTTAGCATCTGGGCTGGAGGATGGGCAGGAAGAAGTCCCAGCATCTCCTTCCTGGTGCGCTGAGATTGCTCTAAACACTTGGTGGCTTCAGCCCTCACTGATGTAGATGGGGCGTGCCCTGCTGATTCTGTGCACCCAAGTAAAAGTCTTCACGTGGGTTTCTGAGTGTCGAGCTCAGGTCAGAGCCTGAGCTTGCATCTGTGGCGACTTCCAGAACACCTGGCACTGAGCAAGTTAACTTGACCACTGAAGCTTCCTGGGGAAGATGGGTCTGTACTGCCTGAGCCATGGCTGGCCATGACACTGACACTGTCTCTGACTGCTTTGTGTTAACTGCTCTGGAATCCATTCCAACACCAGCCTGTGAGAGGATTAGCCCCACACTCCTCCTAGCAATCAGCCTCCAGGGCAAGGGACAATATTAATTTTGCTAAATAACAGAGGCATGTTCTGGCCTGACGACAGCAGTTTTGCTATGGCAAAGAATGGTATTGCTTCTATGTCAGTATTTCTCATTAATGAGAACTGGACCTTGACTGGTGATGCCAGATAAAATCCCATTGTTTCAAGAAAATTTCTAATTGGCTAATGTCACTGGCAAAAGGGAACATTTCAAACACCCTTCTGGAAGTCACGTTGGGGCTTCAGAAAAGCCACATTTGAGAAGAAATGTTAATCTAGTCTCTCACCAAATTCAAGGTCTTGGCTATGAAGAATACACCATCTTCATCACTTTGTGCTTCTGTGGATCCTTAGGCTATGCTTCAATTTCAGAATACTGCTTAAATGCCTGTACATACAATTGCTTGTGCTTTGTTAGCATGACTAAAAAGATGTCACTGGATAAGCTGTCAACCCATGAAGGGAAACAACCTGAACAGACTAGAGTCCAAAATGACAACTCCAAAGAAAGTAGACTGTTTTCTTCTCACCCACTTGTGCCCCTTTCCCAAAGCCCAGGGAACAAATTGCAGAAGAGGAGGCATGGTAGAATGTAAGGGCTGCGGAGAGATAGGGGTGAATCCTGAGACTACAGCAATATAGTCTGGACTCCTAATTGATCAACATGCCTGTGCATACAAGCTTCTCCAACTGGACTATGGGAACCTTGGGTTCAAAATTTGGACATAGATACTTGCAAAATGCACCAATTACCTAATTGTATGGCAAACTGAGTAACATCAATGTTATCTGCAAACAACTGTTATTATATTATAGAATCCCTTAAAAATAAACAAATAATAATAGTAAAAAAAAGTCCAAAATGGGGCAAGAAAGATGGTGCTGCAAGCAAAAGCACTTTTTATGCAATCTGAAGGCTAGAGATAGGCTCCCGGAACCCTCTGTGGAAGACAGAACCAGATCCCAGGAGCTGTCCTCTGACATACATGTGCATGAGATGGCACACACACACACACACACACACACACACACACATACAAACACACACACACACATACACACACTGAGAGAAAGAGAGAGAGAGAGAGAGAATAAATAACAAATAATAATAAAAACAAAAAATTTAAATAGAAAAAAAGAACCTGTATCAGGACTGTCTGTGGTCACTAGGCAGCTGAACATGGAACAGTTAATGATCCTAGCCTGAGTTTCAGCTCTGCCACAGGGAGTGGCTATGAAGAAAGTGTTAAAATATTTCTAGGCCTTAGTTTATTAATCTGGATTATAATTTTATTCATTATTTTATCCATATATTATGAGTAGTGGGAGGGATACATAGGTACTTAGTGAGGCTGCAGGAGGGTGGAACATCAGGGACAACCTCTCTCAGTTTGCAGACACTGGGGGGGGGGACCCACATAATGGTAAAGCTGGTCTATAAACTCCAGAGAAGACCTGAGCAGGTGGGAACCTGTTCTCTCAATGTCTGTCCCAGTCACTTCAGACTGTCTTGCAGCTCTGCCAGGGTAGGTTGTGTCAGCTCCAGTTATTCGTTCTCCTGAGTCTGAGTTTTGTGTCCTGAGAGAGGTGTGACTTTTACCCTTAAATCCCTTACTATGGGTAAGGTTCAATGTCCTCCCCAGCCCTTTGCTTGCCTTCAAGTAAAATTCAGCCTTAGGTTACCCAGCCTGGGCTCTGCTAGTTACTTGCTCTTTCTGGTTGGGTGAAATTCCTATACCAAAAGAAAATCTTTCTTTAATTTCTAACCATATCTTTTTTTTTCCTTCAGACTATCAGAATTCTGCCCAGTAAATACATGGAGGGAAGGTTGTAATTTGCTTGTTGCTTTCAGTGAGGTCTGATGATGAGAAATTCTAATTAAAATGTATAAAAATGACTGGAACATGATAAATTCTCAACATTTAAGATGTCAGCTTACAAATTGTCCTTTATGTCTTCCTGGTATCTGAAGTCAAATTCTCTGTAAAAGTTCAGCTATTCCCCCAGCCCTGCTGTAAGGTGAACCCAGAGGGTCCAAGAGTCAGTCTTCTCCATTTCTGACCCCAATGGTACAACAAGAGGTCAACAAGGGTGGTCAGACCCCTCTATGTCCAGGTTCTTGGTCTTGTGGTTGAAAGAATTTATAGATGGACAGGAAAGTACAATAAACAAAGTTAGTTTGTATAAGTTAAGGTATTCAGTCTTCATGTTAGTTTGTATAAGTTAAGGTATCCAGTCTTCATGTTAGTTTGTATAAGTTAAGGTATTCGGTCTTCATGTTAGTTTGTATAAGTTAAGGTATCCAGTCTTCATGCTGCAGTCCCATTCCGGGGGACCCTCGTGTTGTACAGGAGCTCTGCCTTCTTTCTTTCTCCTAAGTGCTTATCATAAAATACTTCTTTCTAAAATTCACCTCTGTGGTCTGTGAATTAATTTCATTCTTTGAATTCGAGAGATGAGAAGCTAAAAACCCATGACTTGAAGCAACTTTGGTGGCCATAGAGTTTCTAGTACCCTGCTTTCTCAAGCAAAGCACAACAATGCCAAGAAAGGCTCCATTCTCCCAGAGATACCCCAATAGTCCTGTAACTCCAGTGGTGAGTAGTCCTGGCCTTCAAGGTAAAGATTAGCCCACTTTAAAGCATTGCTCATAACAATGGAGCACCACCGTGAGGTATCTGCCCTGGGTTTTAGGGGCTGTGCACCCTGTGGGGTTCTGTGGCTGGTGGTGATTCTGAAGATCTAACACAATATTCTGGAGAGCAGAGCACCCCATTTTTGTTTGGCCAAGTGGAACAGAAAGTTGATCTCATTAAGAGCAAAACAAGGGAGGGATAGGCTAATGAAGGGGTGGATATTACCCAGATTCTAGACTTTCTCCCTGTGATGGATAGCTTTAGTTGTCAACTTGGTACACCTGGGCAGGTGTCCCTGCATTATATAAGAAAGCAGGCTGAGCACAGGCCAAAGGAACAAGCCAGTAAGCAGCTGTCTTCCATGGTCTGTGATCCAGGTTCTTGCTCTGTGTTACTGCCTTGGCTTCTCTTGATGATGGACTGCAGTGTAAGCCAAATAAATCTTTTCCTCCCCAATGTGGTTTTGGTCAGTGTTTTCATCACAGCAATTGAAAGCTAACTAGAACAGAAATTGGTACCAGAGAGTAAGCTATTGCTCTGACAGACCTGACTGAGTAGTTTTGGGGAGGACTCTGCTCTGGAAACATTTGGAACTTTGGGCTGGAAAAGCCAAGTGTTTTGCTGTAGCAAACTGTTACTGTGGACTTGAAACAGTTCTACTGAAAGAGGTGTAGATGATGGAGGCCTGACTTGTGAAGCTTCAAAGGGAAATAAAGATTATCAAGGCTATTTGTGTGACATTTCAAATTGAGAATCTGTGATTTCTGGTCAGCCAGGGCTGAATAATTAGCTGTAATTAAGAAGGGAAAAGAACCACTAACGTGAGACCTTTGCTTTACTGGGACAATTGAGGCTGGGGCTAAAAATCAGCTGTGAGTTACAAGAGACTGGCCTCATGGAGGTGAAATCTGGGAAGTATTTCCCTGGGGTCAACACACAGAAGCTGTGCTCCAGCAGGCACCCAAGGCTCTATCCCAAACTGGAAGTGGAACTTGCTAATGTGTAACACTCTGCGACATGGTTCTGGTGTTGAAGGCATGAAGTGTTCATGGAGAGGATCTGAGGCTTGACATCATGTGAGGCCAGAGGAGGCCCTTGGTGAAGGTTCAGCCTCCATTGCAGTCAAGACCCAGCATATTGGAGATTCCAGGTCCATAGAACAACCACCAAGGACAGCAGCAGGGTTGGAGTAGAGCCAGCATGAACCTGCAAGACAAGCTGTGTGCACTGTGGGTGGCAGAGCCAGAGGAGTGAAGCTTCCCAAGCCCTTTGTAGCCCAGAAGATCACAAGAGAATTCCAGACATCCAGCCTTGAGCTACTTTGTTGGACTTCAGTTTTGCTTAAGTGTGCCTGATTCTTTGTGGGTCCTCACCTTAGGTTAAACAAGATCCTTGGCTTTGTTACAGAAAAAAAAAATAGCAGGACAATTCAGCATGAGGCAGAGTTGGAGTTTATACAGGATTTTAGAGCTTTTGGAATTTCATCACTTAAGGGGTTCCCAAGAAACCATGCCATTCTCTACCTCCAGATCCCTTCATCACAACTGAAATTATAAAGTTGTTCCTCAGGTGCCCTGGGTAGGATTACAAGCAAATAAGGGAAAACCTGGAGACAGTAGGGATGTTAAAACGTCCCCTTATATTAAAGGATGTGTTTTTCGGTGAGATTCCTAGAAAACTGCAGGTTTATGGCTGGGAGGGGAGATAGGCCTCACACAAAGGTGCAAAGGCTGTTGTTAGTTGTGCTAGAATTCAGGATTCTCAGCTTCAGCCAGCCTCCAGAGTGGTGTCTCCTTTTCCTTCCCATTCTTTGTGGCCTCCTCCACACCTTCATATCCTTGTTTCCCTGACCAAGGAGACCCAAAGTCACTTTCACATTAGACTTGAGACATCCTACTCCCTGCCCCTAGGCCCTGACTTTTTTCTTGAGTAATTTCTTCACAAAACCTGTCTTTGTAAATGATTTCTTTACCCCTTTGAGATGAAAATATTTCCAAAAGCCTCTTGAATGCTTTAGAAACCTACCAAGTCTTTCTCAAGCACCTGGAGCAATTCGTAATGCAAGTATCAAGGATGATAGAGACCAGACTCTGATCTCCCAGGGAGGAAAGGAGTCTGACTTCTGTAGATAACTAACTATGTGCTGAGGGATTACTTCCTAGATTAAAGGCCTTTGGGAAAAGCTAATTCCCAAGCAAATTTGTCAGTGAGTGCTTCGGGTTTGGGGGAGGAGAGTAGATGCCTATAATCCCAGGGATTGGGGTTTGGAGGCACAGTGGTCAGAAATTTAGGATCTTAAAATCTAGACTGGGGAGACCGCTGATGTGGGTGAGAGCACTTGGTCTGAAAAATTAAGACCCGAGTTTAGATTTTCAGCACCCGTGTGGAAATCCAGGAATGGCTGGGCACACCTTTCTGCAACACCAGAGCTAGGGAAACAGAGGCAGAGGATTGCTGAGGCTGGCTGCCAGCCTTGTTCCACTTTAAGTGACAAACCTTGTCTCATGGGGATAAAGCAAAAGAGTAGGAAACTCTGACCTCTGTAGAGGCACATATGAGGACATGCAAATGTCTACACGCATCACATACATACATTACTTACACATAATACACACATATATATATATATATTCACACACCATATATAACTTCTCCCCAAAAGGAAATTCAAGGTCATCTTTTGTTACCTGGAAAAGTCTATGTCAGCCTGGGCTATGAGAACTTGTCTCAAAATAAAACAAACAAACTAAACAGAATAACAACAAATAAAACAAGGTTGTATCAGGATGCTTGCACCTCAGTTTCTGAAACTTCTCTTCTTTGAATTTCTGGAATGAGGGCCATATTGAGACTGGACCTCTTTTCCTTAAGCAATACCCTTAAACAAAGTCATCCTCTCCTATTTAACTTTGAAGCACATGTCCAAGTTCAATGAAAAAGATAAAGTGTTCCTCAGAGGGAAAGCTGGTGAGTGCCCGCTGGAGAGCAAGTCCGTACACCATGAGATCGTAGTTGACGTGTGCTAATGGGGAGTGGAAGTCAAGGCCTGGTCTCAGTTCACCAGAAGTCCACGTTGTGGGAGTGGGGTGAGGGGACAGGGAGATACACAAGTACTTCTTCCAATATACACAAAACAAAGTTATTTCAGACTGTCATTTTCCTTTCAGTGTAGTGAGTTTGGGGCAAGGGTCAAAGGTAGTATAACAGCATGTGACCTGCTCATGGAGCGCCTGAGTTTAGTTGCATTCATTAGTGATTCTTGAATTATATTCTTTCTTTTTTGGGGGTCTTTTCGAGACAGGGTCTCCCTGTAGCCCCAGCTGTCCTGGAACTCACTCTGTAGACCAGGCTGGCCTTGAACTCACAAAAATCCTCCTGCCTCTGAGGGCTAAGATTAAAGGCATGCACCACCACACCTGGCTGGAATTCTTTTTTTTTTTCTGGTCTTTTCGAGACAGGGTCTGACCCTGTGTATGGGTCATGTAACGTTGGGTACCCGAGGGAACCCCAAAACCTGCAGATAAGCGAGAGAAAAGAACGAGACTTTGCAAGGTTGTCAAAGTCTGATTTATTGAATTATGACAGCAGTATATATTTGACAAAAGGCGGGAAGCATATAGGGGGAGTGTAAAGCAGGGTAATCAGTTGATCGGGCTCTCTGGTGTCAGAGGAGGGTCTGTTTTTGCAAAATTACTGAGATGAGACATCGGGCTGGAGTATCTGGTGAATTTACTGCACGTCCGCACCCAGCTCTTGGAAAAAGGCTCGAGGTGACAATTCACAGAGTCAACTTCCTTGTAAGCAAGCTCAGCGTAAGCAAGCTAAAGCCTGCAGCTCCTTACAGTGAGTTAGTAGAGACAAGTAAAGTGAGGACTGAGTGGCTGGAAGGAGGAGTTGCTGAGCGTTACTACTTAACGGTGACAAAAGTTTCTGTTTGTTATGATGAAAAATTTTTAAATAGATGGGAGAAACAGAGACAGGGAGACCCTGTCTCAAAAATACAAAAAAAAAAATAGTAAAACAATGAAGTACATGGAGAGGTGTACCATGTACAAAGACAGAAGACTCGCCGGGCGTTGGTGCACCCGTGTCATGCAATTGGAGTTAAAGACGGTTCTTAGCCGCCATGTGGGTGCTGGTAATCAAACCCAGGTCCTGTGCAAGAGCAGTTGGTGCACTTAACCACTGAGCCATCTCTCCAGCCCCTTTATTATTATTATTTTTAATCTTTTTGAGACAGGGTCTCCCTGTAGCCCCAGCTATCCTGGAACTCACTCTGTAGACCAGGCTGACCTTGAACTCACAAAGATCTGCCTGCCTCTGCCTCCCCAGTACTAGGATTAAAGACGCACACCACCATGCCCAGCTATTATTTTTTATGTGTATGAGTGTGCTGTCTGCATGTAGGCGGTGTACCTGTGTTGTGCAATGCTGAAGAGGGCGTCAGATTCCTGTGGAACTGGAGTTAAAGATGGTTCTCAGCCGCCATGTGGATGCTGGGAATCGAA
>VZQC01013306.1:2499550-2512838 GCA_009823505.1 Rhizomys pruinosus | reverse complement strand
AGCGAGAGAAAAGAACGAGACTTTGCAAGGTTGTCAAAGTCTGATTTATTGAATTATGACAGCAGTATATATTTGGCAAAAGGCGGGAAGCATATAGGGGGAGTGTAAAGCAGGGTAATCAGTTGATCGGGCTCTCTGGCGTCAGAGGAGGGTCTGTTTTTGCAAAATCACTGAGTTGAGACATCGGGCTGGAGTATCTGGTGACTTTTACTGCACGTCCGCACCCAGCTCTTGGAAAAAGGCTCGAGGTGACAATTCACTGAGTCAACTTCCTTGTAAGCAAGCTCAGCGTAAGCAAGCTAAAGCCTGCAGCTCCTTACAGGGTCTCCCTTAAAGAGTCCTTGCCAACTAACTGTAAAAGGGCTTGGGGCTCTACAGATGTGGAGCAGCCCTGACTGATGCTTGAGTGTCATCTACAGGCTGACTGCTGAGGGGGGACAAGCTGGGAGTGGAGTGGACCCCTGGTCATCAGATCTTCCTTTTTGCTGAGTTCTCAGGAAAGAGGGGGAAGCACGGCCTCTTAATGGACCAGTGGTTTGAGGCCGTGGAAAGAACAATCAGGTGATGGATGGAGCTGTCTGTCACCTAATTTTGTAATTCTCCAGAACTTTTCCAATTTCAGTCTTTGATGATGGAGTAAACTGAGATCTGGGGGTGGGGTGGAATAGGAGTTGGACATTTGTCCTTAATTCATTTCATGAAATGTGCTGTTTAAACTTAATAAAGTCAAATTTCTGAAAAAAAAAGGCTCATTAAAACTTCCCTAAAATAAATGAATTTAATTATTCCAGCTTAGAATTAAGGTGGTAACTGAGGAGAATCCAGTTCCATACACTTGCTCTTATTTGTTTCTGTTATGGAAATTAAGAGCATTAAGTGACTTTGTGAAGATCCTTGGGCAGACTAATAAATGTGAAGCTGAGCTTTTGTCATGAAAAGTATTATAATTAGAAGACTATTAAACTTTTTTTCTCATCCAGAGTTATGGAAAGAACAGGCTCAAAGAAGCTTAGCCTTCAAGGTAATTAAAATTCAGAATTAGCTTTTTTGTTTCCTAAGTGTCTGATTAGATCATTGTTGAATTTACTTAAGTATCTGAATATTTTGAATCCTCATACTCTTTTTCCAATATAAAACCATATTCTTTTTTAAAAACTTTTTCTTTAATTTTATTTATTTTCGTATGTGTATGAGTGTTCTGTCTGCATGCAGGTTTGTGCACCCAGGTCGTGCAATTCCGTGGAGGTCAGAAGAGGGTGTCGGATTCCCCTGGAACTGGAGTTAAAGATGGTTCTCAGCCACCATATGGGTGCTGGGGATCGAATCTGGGTCCTCTGCAAGAGCAGTCAGCGCTCTTAACTGCTAGGCCATCTCTCCAGCCCAAGTAAAACCATATTCTAACAGTTCTCATCCAAAAGGAGTAAACGAGTTTATTCTGAGCCCAATATGAATGACCAGGAACTTGGAATAAAGTGGCCCTGAATGTCGCTGTCCAGCATGGAAATGGTTACATAAACTTTAGAGAAACACAACAAAAGGCAGTGGTAAATCAAGGCATTTTCAAGCACACGGGTGGGAAGACCAGGAATGTGGGCTGCAACACAGCGGGAAATCTCTGCAGAAGGTTTCATGTGCCATCCAAAGAGATCCTTAGTGTTGGGGTTGATGGAAGCTAGTGGTCTGTTGACTTAATACATTCCCAAAGTTTTATCGTTAGGGTCTGGGGGTCCTCTCCAGAACACCAAGGAGACAGGCAGCTGCTTTTTACAAAGTTTCTTTAGAAAAAAATGCCAATTGTGAAGTTTATTTAGAAAAAAAGGCCAAATTGATAACCAGGGTGTCGGGGTCCACTCTCTCACTACATGGAGACCCTGAGAGCGACCCTGAGAAATCCTATACAGGGGTTTTTAAAGGCAAAGTTCACATAAAGGTCATGTCCTGGTGGGCTTTAGGTTAGTTATTACTGGGGTTATTGCAGGAGACTTTTTTTAGATGACTAACTTTAGGGTCCCATTCTTCTTATGTTATCTCAAGTAGCAGAGATGACCCCTCTTCCTTCATCTCTGCTGACTCACTCCTGTCCTATTGACTGTCTTGGTCTCTGCTGTTCCAAAGCTGACCCACTTTCTTGCCTTCCCCTTTCACGCTGTTCTTCTGCAACTTCACTGCTGAAGCCTGGTCCATCTGAGGAAACACCACCTGCCGGCCATTTCAGCTTTTTGTAAATGACACTATGTCTAAGTAATCTTTAGCACAAAATGGAGTTTTTCTCTCAAGAAATGGAGTTGGTCTAAATGGCCTGCTAGTTCTCTTCATTATCTAATGGTTGAAAGGATGTCATGTCAGAGATACATAACACACAACTATTAAGAGCACTGAAGAGAGCCCAAGATAATTTTGGCTTTTGATCTGCAACATTCCAGGCCTCTAATTATCATGAAGTTCTAGTCAGTCTGCAAAGTGTTCAACTTGGATGGCTGCAACTTTGGCTCACGGCCATTCATTCCCTCTTCCTTCTGAGGATCCTTGTGACTGTAATGGACTCAGTGCCGCTGTGCAGGTGATGGGACCTCTAAAACTGGGGGCCGAGGACTGAAGAGATGGCTCAGCAATCAAGAGTGCTTGCTGCTCTTGTGCAGGAAATGTTTGTTTCCCAGAACCTGAATTAGATGGCTCATAAGTAGCTCCAGTTCCAGGGGATCTGTTGCTCACTTCTGGCCTCCTCAGGTATTGTGCTCACATGCACAGACTAGACAAATGGACATATAATTTAAAAGAGGGAGAGGGAAGAGAGACTGACACAGAAGGAGAGAGAGACAGAGGGAGATGGGGTCTAGTGGAAGGTAAGTGGCTCATGGAGCCGCCACTTTGGGAAGAGATGAGTTAGGTCTCACTAAAATGAGTTTTTGTAAAGCAAATTAAGCTTCCCCAGTTCCCTTTTCTACCAAATTTCCTCCTCATTCTCTCCAGTCTTTGCAAGTCATCTGTGAGGAGAACTTCCCCAGAGCTGCAAACTTGCTGACAGCCAGGACTGTGAGCTAGACAAACCTCTCTTCCATATAAGGAACTCTGTGTCCAGCTTTTTATCATAACAGAAAGCTACAAGTGGGACTGCTCCAGTCTAAGGGTCATACAGCACTCGTCCTTGTGGTCTTGATGTTGATCAGAGTGTCAGACACAGAGTAGGTGCTGGATAAATATCCGAGGACTCTGGGAATGCACTTCTAGAAGACACTCCAGTGTATGAGAGGTCATGGAGTAGTGAGAGTGCTTATTGGAAGGGAAACTGAGACAAAAACAGAATCTTAGGAAGGGCTGGCTTCTGCAGGAGGCTGGGGAGACTCTGAGGGACTTGCACCCATACACAGACCTACTGGCTGCTAGCAGTAGGTGTGGGAGAAGGGACAGCCCAGCTTTAGCAGAGGAGCAATCAGGAGGATTCTGGTCACAGACTGTGACACAGAGGTCTGTATTGTTTGCAACTGGAATATTCTTTGGAATCAAATCTGGATCCCACTTTCCCTGCTCTGTGACCTGAGGTGCACTTGAAATCTGATCCACCATGCAGAGGGATTCAGAAATGGGGGCTTCCAGAAGTCATCAGGACACAGAGAGCCAACCATGTCCTCAAGGCCCACCATGTGATGCCTGTTTTGTCCTGAGAGGCCAGTCACAGGAGCAGCTCCCGGAAGCTGCTGTGGATAATAGCTCTCACTGTGAAGGAATAAAAGAGATGGTTTCTTCTGGAGACAAATATGAGTGACCATAGCTCCAGAACACAGATTCCATTTTCCTCAGACACCATGTTCCAGTGAGGTAGCAATTTCATGAACATTTTATAGGAATGAGACAAAGACAGTCATAAAACAAAACACTTTTTAATCCACTGAGGGAAACTTCAGGCAGGAGAGTTACGGGAAAGGGGAGAAAATGCTGCCACAGGGCTCACGGGCTACATGACAGTGTTCTGCACCCTTTTGGTGCTCAAAACTAGGGGTCCATCCATATACTCCAGAGGATTTGCCTTTTGGCCACAAAAGTCATGTACAGAGAAGGAAAATAAATGGCTGCCAAGGGTTAAAGAGGCCCAAAGATAATTTGGCTGTCCACGTCATTAAAGATCTGATCCGTAAGTTAGCCTCTGTAGCCACACCTTTCCTGGAGTTCTTGTTTACATTTGTCACCTCTCTGCTATAATTGGGCACACCAAGAAGGTGCCATCTATGAAGAAGGGCCCTTCAGCAGGCCTTGATCTGGCACTTCCGGCCTCCAGAATCATGAGCAATACCCTCTTGCTGTTTATAAATTACAAATCTAAAGTCATTTTTCATAGTACCCAGCAGAGTAAGACAGTATGCAAATGTAATATTTCTGAATTTGATTTTTATTCTCTGCAGAAAATTGTTATTTTCCTAAAAGAATCACCTTATCTTGTGTCACATATCTCATCATGGATTGACGGCTGGTATATTAGTCTGGGCTGCAACTGTTTTTATTCCATTTTTAATTTTATTATTTTATTATTTTCGACATTCTCCCTATGGCTCCAGCTGGCCTGGAACTCACTGTGTAGACGGGCTGGCCTGGAACTCACTGTGTAGACAGGTCAGCCTGGAACTCACTGTGTAGACGGGCTGGCCCCAATCTTAGTCTCTTAGACATCTGCCTGTGTCTGCCTCCAGAGTGCTGGGATTAAAATGTTGCAACTGAGGTTTTGTCCTGAGTCCTCTCCCCATCGTCCTCCATGCTTCAGACCTGCCAGCCTTCCCAGCAGGCTCAGCTCCTTCTCCCCTTAGTGCTATGGATTTGCTTGTCCTGGAAGGGATGCTAGCCCTCCTGATGTTGTCTGGGAACTCCTACTTCTATTCACTTCAGCTCGTGGGAAACATGTAAAGAAATCCTTCTTTGTTAATTTCCCCACGTGTCCTCTTACACTCTCTAGGATATCACCACTTTTATAATCATGTATCATTCACTCCTTTCTTTGTTTCTGTCTGTCTGTTTCCCAGCTCTTCCACCAGCTTCACAATGGTAGACTGTATGCTTGTTTTCTTTGGTACTGAATTCAAAGTGTGTGGCTCCATGACAGGTCTCTCACATATGCTCAGTTAACAAATGTATCTCTCTGTGGTGTGCATCTGCAGCTCCTACTCCTAGAGCCATGTTTGGCACATAGTAGGCTCTGATTACTGAGTGTGAATGGAGCTCTCTGTGCAAAGTACCCTGAATCTTGGCCTTGAAGATCCATTGGTGTAAAGCTTTGGGGAAGATTTCTCCGTGGAACTGAAAAACAAAATGCCTTGGAAAGAGCACTCATCAGTCCTGTTGGCCATTTAGAGAATAACTGTGATAATTATTATAACTGGGGCTATAGTGATGGATGGCTCATTTACTAAAGTGCTTGATTTTCAAGCATGAGGACCCTCAGAGGCCACATGAAACACGGAACAGGAGCTGGCAGGGTGGTTCTATGGTTAGGAGCACTTGACACTCTTCCAGGGGACTCAAGTCCAGTTTGGAGCAGCTGTGTTAGCTGGCTCACAACTGCTTGCAACTCCAAATCTAAGGGATCAGACCCTCCACTCCAACGGCCTCTGCATGCACAAGCATACATGTGGCATATACTTTCACACATGTGTGTACATAAAATAAAATTTTAAGCCAGGTGTGTGGCTCACACCTTTAATCCCATCACTCGGAAGGCAGAAGCAGGTAGATCTCTGTGAGTTCAAGGCCAGCCTGGTCTACATAGTGAGTTCCAGGACACCTGGAGCTACAGGGGACACTGTCTCAAAAAGACCAAAATAAATAAATAAATAAATAATAAATTTTTAAAAATTATTAAAAAACTACATAGTGAGTTCCTGGGACTACAGGGGACCTTGTCTCAAAAAGACCAAAATAAATAAATAAATAAAATTTAAAAATTATTAAAAAGTTAACAAACAGCTTCAAAGGCAGACAAAAGTTAACCAGATGTGGTCTTATAGGCTTGTAGGCTCAGTGCTGGGGAGGTGGAGACCAGTAGATCTCTGGGGCTGGCTGGCTAGCCTACTTGGTGAGGTCCAGGCCAGTGGGAGACCCTAGTCTCAAAAGCAGGTTGGAATGAGGAATGACATGCAATGTTTACCTCTACCTCCATATACATACACATAACCCCTGTCACATATGTGTACCTATACACAGATGTATATACATAGTTAAACACATACCAAAAAGTGTAACCATTATTATATTGCTACTATGAATGCATGTCAGGGAACGTATTTGTAATCCCTCAAGTAATTTCCATGTGGTTATATTTTGAACAAAGCATAACTTGACAAAATCAAAAGTCAAGTTTCAAGGCCTCCAGCAGAGTCTTTTGCCTGCCTCTTCTCATCATTATGATTTCAACTTTTCAAGGCTCAGTTTATCTTAAACTAATGACATAGTAGGAGACAGCAATTTCTCTTGTACTTAGGGAGCTATTTTGGTCAGAAGGCTGGAGAGTAATTAGAAAATCTATTAGAATAATTCAGAGAACAATAACAATTAGAATAATTAGAAAAACAATAAAAGATGATTTAATTTAGATGAGAATATTAAAAGTCGAAGGTTTAGTGTTTCCCCATTAAGCATTATTGTTTAGGAATTGTTCTGCTCATGTGCAGCAACTATGCACAACTAAGAAAAAAAGCAACGGAATGTGCTGGTGTAATTTAAAGGCACCCAATTAACCCACAGTGCAGCCTGCAGCTTCCATCACTTGCTAATAAGTCTGCCCAGCTTAGGGGTCAATGTTGTGATGGGCTTATCAGTATGCATGAAGAATACAATGCATGTATTATCAGCAGAGAAGAGGGTGTTAATTTACACATGTGTATATATGCAATTTATGCATGCAGCATTGCAGTTGATAGGTCAAATTTTGTTCCATGTATCTCAGAACCAGCTGGGCTCATTTTGTGAGAGGAAGATGCAGAAAGCATGATTCAGGGAGCAGGACAGGAAGCCATCCCTGTGGTCTGGTTGCTCAGAACAGGTTCCACTCGGGGCTAAAGCAACCTTGCAAGGCATTTATTTATTTAGCTGGAGATACTCAAGATCCAAAGAGGTGGATTACCTTCGGGTCTGCCTTGAAAGTTCAGAGCCTATGCAGGGAATTTAAGAGCTTGTACCTGCTTGAATTAGTCCAGGAAAAAATCATGACCAATTATTTGCCCCAAATCTGGAAGAAGTAAATAGCATTTGTCTTCAACATTCCCAAATATTTTGTTAGGATTTGGAGGCATTACTTACCTCCTAATGCCCACTGGATATTTGGGGATGAATTTTCTTGTATTCTACAAAATCAAACACAAACATATTAAATTGGGAATATGTTACTTTACTTCCCTGTCTTTTGATTTTCATATTTTCCTATTTTGAAGGAACACACAGCAATGGGGGTTTAGGGAATAGAAGCGTGCATTTGACATCAAAGTCAACTTGTTGTAAACTTGGAAATTGAATAAAATGAGTGTGTCAGAGACAAGTGTTTGATTAGCAAGGAGTGCTGATCAGTGAGACTACCTTGCAAAGAATTCAAGATCAGAATATTGGGAGTTACATTAAAAGATGAATATTTTCTTCTCATTCAGTTTTAATTTTAAAATAAGAACATAACCTAGATAGTGCACTTGTGATACACTTGAAACATCTATGTCTCCAGAGATGGAACTGACAATTATCCTGAGAAGTAAGCACAAAGCTGCAGTGGATTTTGGTTTCTGTGGGTCGGTAGTGACTGCTTGGAACATTCTTCTTGGTCCAAGAAGGAGGCCATCTGCACTCTGAGGCATATGTGGTGCAGTGTATGGTAGTGGTAGGGAATTAGTCAATGGAGATAGTGCCCCATAGTCAGGGAGATGCCTATGTGGGCTGGTTTCTGCAGAGTCCACCCCCATCACGTGTGCTGTGAGCTGGCATGAAGTCAGTCTGCATCTGTGCTGGCTGGCTCTCCAGGCCTGAGGCTGGCTGTGGTGAAGCTGCTGACTCGTCCTCTACTGTTTGCTCATTGTTCTGTGTTTACACAGGTGTTTATATATGAGTATGAATGTGTGCATGCAGTGTGTGAATCTGTGTGTCTTATGCTTTGATTCGCACATTTGAATTCACATAGGTGTGTGAGTGCCCAGGTCAACATAGATATGTACAGAATGTGTGAGAGTATGCACACATGGATGTGTGTGTGTGTGTGTGTGTGTGTGTGTGTGTGTGTGTGTGTCTAGGACACGTGGATGAACATCTCAGACCAGTTGCGATCTTCACCCAAACCCCTCTGTCTCCCTCATTGAGGACACTGATCTTTGTCCTCTGCAGTGTGTGTATCTAGGACACATGGATGAACATAGCAAACCAGTTGTGATCTTCACCCAAACCCCTTCTGTCTTTCTCATTCAGGACACTGATCTTTGTCCTCTGCAGCTCAGCTCTCAAGTGTTCTTTCCCCAGAAGCGACTCTTCTATTTAAATCACTCCTGTTCCCTCCATTTCCCCTTGCTTTATGCCCTGCCCTGAATACCTCAGTAATAAGATGAGTCAGTTTCTTCTGTAAAGGTTTAAAGAAAATCTTATTTTTTGTGTGTGTGTCCATTCAGTGAGCTGAAGTTCTCTGCTGTCACAACTCGTGCCAGGGGAGCACAGGACACCTTTTCCTGATCCTGGATGGAATGTTGCAGAGGGAAGGAGGCCAGGGGAAGTCTTCCATGGTTTTATGCAATGCCATGGCTGGGAAAAATAGCAACAACCTTGGCTCATAGTATGCTGACCAGAATGAGCATTTGGCTCCTCTCAACCAGACATGGGCCAGTACAGCCATTGTATTGTGAAACCAGCAGATTTAGGAAACAGCTTTAGAGGTTCCTCGATTCACTTCTTGCTTTTTTGGCATATGGAAACTGTCATAAAATACAGATGACTATTTTTTTAAAAAAATATGTGTATGAGTGTTTTGCCTGTGAGCATATAAGTGCACCATGTGCATGCAATGCCTGAGGAGGCCAGAAGAGGGCGTAGGGTCCCCTGAAACTGGATTTACAGATGGCTGTTAGCTGCTTTGTGAGTTCTGGGAACAGAATCCAGGTCCTCTGCAAAAGCAGCCCGTACTCTTAATTGCTGAGCTATCTTTCTAGCCCCTGATGGCTGTTTTAATGGTGTACATATATCCAAAGCTTGCAGATGCAGAGGGATGTGGGGTTGTGGAGAATGTCTACTTATTCATGAGTTCCTCTGTTTCTGCATATCCACTTATGTGATAATCTGCAACTTATGAGAACAGCTAACGTCACTAGAGTATTTTTTATAAGGAGCTCATTTATTAGAGTACAGATCTTGAATTTGGGTTCAGATGTGTTGTTTCTCAGACTCCCAGCATCTCTCATTTGCATGGATGTTAATTCTATCAGAGAGAAGAAGTACACGGTACCTAAGGATACAGTTTTTTCTCTTCCCTTCCTTCCTTCCTTCCTTCCTTCCTTCCTTCCTTCCTTCCTTCCTTCTTTCCTTCCTTCCTTCCTTTCCTTATTTCTTACTTTCCTTCCTTCTTTCTTTTTCTGTTTCTACTTTTCTTTCTCTAATTGTTTAAAATATTTTATTTTATTTAAACTGTGTGTCAATGTGTATGACTGTGTGTAGGTGTGTGGATGAGAGTGCAGGTGCCTGAAGCAGCATCAGCTCTCCTGAGCTCTCAGCCAATGTCCTGTGACTGGCAACTGAACCTAGGTCTTCTGCAAGAGCAGCATACACTCTTTTTTTTAATGCCAAATTTTATTGAAGATCTGTGCATTTCATGCAAAATTTCAAATCAAATATAGACCCACGCCCCCTCCCTGCCCCCCACCCCACCAAAGCTCATGCATTCTGCCAAACCATGTTTTTCATCTTTTTCTCAGTCTCTCTCAAAATTCTTGATCCTGAAGTTTATTATTTCAAGCAGAAGTTCACCATTTCAGTCAGTTCTTTGACCCAGTCTTTCTGCTGTTGTTGATGTTGTTGTTATTCCTTCCAATATGCATCACTCCAAAATATGCACATATGCATGCCACATATATCATAGGTTTTAGCATCTTCAGCTTATGATTTTTTTGCTTTATTAGGCTGAAAAATGTCATGTTCGAAGGCTCCTCCTTGGCAAGCCGAACCCACCATCAGTTCTGCCCTTGTGCTCCACACTGGGGTTTTCCCTTCCCATGGTCACCAAATGAGGTCCAGTAAGCACCACATCCTGTCTTGGTCTACCTGTACTGGTCTCCATGATACAGCCTGGGTAGTCCAACAATGGCAGTCTATACTCTAAAGAGGCTGAAACCCCATAGTAGCTCAGTCCAAAAGTTGGATGTCTCAGCAGTCCCCATCTGGCATTGAAGGTTTGGAGGATTCTTGGAGAGACATAAGTCTTCAGTCCTGTAGGGAAACCCAGCTTGAATTACAGGCTAGCTTTCCAGCTGGCATACCTCAGGGCACCACATGGCCAAGAGTTTGGCTCTGCCCCAAGGAGCTGCAAGCAGCATGGCCTAGGTGCACGATGCTGGGTGGGGCACCAGTGTGCAGTGGTGCGGAGTTGGGGGACTTAGGATTGGTCCTGGGAACTGACATCATTTGGTTTATAAAAAGCAATCTGTGGCAAGGAGTAAATTTGAATTTCATAGTAACATCATCACAGAATTCTTGGCCATTATTTTTATTAATTATTGCACGCATACAGGCTAAGGTAGGCCTGAATTTTATTGGTGGCCAGAAGGTTGGAAAGAGATTCCTTTGTGGATCACCAATCAGGGTAGCTGTTGTTGTGTGGCTGAAGGGAGGTGATCAGCCATCAGCCTGAAATTCCTGTCCAGGCCCTGGGCAGGTGAGAAGTCATGTCCAAGAGTAGAACACGTGTCTCATGGGTCCAGGCTAAGAGCCTAAGTTGGAGTTACCACTTAGGTTGGGCTATGGGAAGCAGCCGGCTGGTCTCTGTGCCGAGAGGCCAGCTCTCCACAGTGCCGCAAAATGGGCACTCTGTCCTCATCCCCCTTAGCAGGGCTGCATGGTCCCTGTTCAGCATAAAATGAAAGCTTCCTATAAGTCCATATTTTTGAGGGGAGGAGAGGGAGGGAGCCCGTGGCTCCTTTTGGCTTTTCAGTCACCAGTTCCATCCACTCGAGGACAAAGTCAGGTCTTGCTAGACCAGGCTTCCCTTTTTAAAGCGTGAGAAGACTTTTCTGCTTTTTTTTTTTTCCACCAACGTTTTATTGAAGCTCTGTGCATTTCATACAAAATTACATTACAAATCAAATCTAGACCCGTGCCCCCCTCCCTCCCCCCCACAAAGCTCATGCATTCTGCCAAACATGTTTTTCATCTTTTTCTCAGTCTCTCTCAAAATTCTCGATGCAGAAGTTTACTGTTTCGAGCAGAAGTTCACCATTTCAGTCAGTTCCTTGACCTAGTCTTGTTGTTGTTGCTATTATTCCTTCCAATATGCATCACTCCAAAATATGCACACATGCATGCCACATATATCATAGGTTTTAGCATCTTCAGCTTATGATATTTTTGTTTTATTAGGCTGAAAGATGCCATGTTTGAAGGCTCCTCCTTGGCAAGCCCAAACCACCTTCAGTTCCTCCCTTGTGTTCCACACTGGGGTTTTCCCTTCCTATGGTCACCAAATGAGGTCCAGTAAGCACAGCATCCTGTCTTGATCTTCCTGTACTGGTTTCCGTGACACAGCCTGGGTAGTCCAACAATGACAGTCTATACTGTGAAGAGGCAGAAACCTCAGTAGTAGCTCAGTTCACAAGCTGGATGTCTCAGCAGTCCCCATCTGGCACTGAAGGTTTGGAGGATTCTTGGAGAGACTGAGTCTTTAGTCCATATTGGAAGGTTGAAAAGCTGTGTCTCATGTTTTTGAAGGATGGCAAAAGCAGTGGCAGCCTCAGGGTAGCTGCACTTGCCAGTAAGACAGGCAAAACAACTCTGCTCTTTTGTCTTTTTACTAAGATCTCAAGTTTTCTACCTGAAGTACAATTTCTCAGGCCTTATTATTTATTTCTGGTTATACTTTCCTTTTGGATGTTTAAGGCCACACAGTTAGCCAAGATTAACCAATGTTTTTGTTTTCTCAAGGTCAGTTGAGGATCTTGTCCTCAAGGGTCACTCATTTTTTTTTTTTTGGAGGGAGGGAGCCCCTGGCTCCTTTTGGCTTTTCATTTACCAGTTCCACCCACTTGAGGACAAAGTCAGGTCTTCCTAGACCAGGCTTCCCTTTTTGAAGTATGAGCAGACTTTCCTTTTTGTAGACTGGACACTGGCTGAAGTCCCATTAGTGGATCTCCAAGAACTCCCTGCACAGGAAGACTGGTGACTCACATTTGCAGGACATTTCAAGAGATGCCCCCATGTATAGTCCCCTGGGACTTAGTTGACCTCTGAGAGCAAGGAACAAAGTTATCCCTTAAGACCCTTGGCCAAATTGGTATGGGCATTAAGTATGGTCATTAAGCATCCAGAAAGGCTGTTATAACCAGCCTGATATTTTCAATTACTGTGTAATATTTTAGAAAAGGCTTGGACAAAAGTGCAAGCAGTCTTGTATAAGAAATACTAAGAAGCACTCCCATAAAACAAATACTGTGGTTAGACATAATGTCATGACAAACTATTTTTTTCATCATTCTTTTGATTTTATATTACTCTAAAATATGCATACATGCCTTCCACCCATATACCAAAAATTCCTAACTCTGAAAATAAATGGTAGCTTAGTTCTAGAACTTGTTAAGGAATTCACAATATAAGAGCACAGTTGTTTTCAGATCATGAGGAATATAACATTAATGTTGCTTGGTTTGCCTTACAACTAGGTAATTGGTGCTAGCATCCACAGATGAGGGATACCATTCATCATTTGTTTTTCTGGGAATGTGTTACTTCACTTAACATAATATCCTCTAGTTCCATCCATTTACCTGCAAAGTTCATGATGTCATCTTTCTTTACCACTGCATAGAACTCCATTGTGTAGATGTACCACATTTTCTCTATCCACTCATCAGTTGAGGAGCACTTGGGTTGGTTCCAGCTCTTTGCTGTGCTTGAGGGAGTCCTGGGAAATCCTTGATTTAAGCTCTGTACACCAGCACACACTCTTAACTGCTGAACCGTCTTTCCAACCCTGGATGAAGCAGTTTTCAAAGGAATTGGCACATATTTTCCATTGGGCAAATTCACCAGAACTGTGCCTGAAGCCTATATGGATCTGCTTTCCATCTCCAGGAACCAG
>VZQC01013306.1:2472759-2490740 GCA_009823505.1 Rhizomys pruinosus | reverse complement strand
TTTACCCAAACTGTTTATCCTTGAATTTATGCTTATTTGGGAAGTGAACTCAGACTTAATTTCTTTAATTATCTTACAATAAAGGAAAAATGTTACAAAGGTGAACTGTATAACACAGAAAAATACCAAGACCATTTTGTGTCCTTGCCCCAAAGCCATTGTTGGAATTTAATAATCAGATACAATAAAGCAATTAACATCTATTATTTTTAATTAGTTTAATGTATTACCATTTTAAACTCTAAACCTTACAAGGTGGATTATAATAACTAGCCTTTTTCAAGTTTTGACTTTTCTAGGCCGACAAGAAAACCTACTTTAAGTTTTTTTAATTCTAGCTCTAATAAAATATATATATATAATATATAATATATAATACATTTTCTATAGTTATTTAGATCCAATTCAGTCAATTAAGATTGGCTGATATGTTCCATGAGAAGTGTTATCATTATTACCATCTCGATAATTTTTTTATACACATTTTTTTTTTATTTTTAACACATTAAAAACTTATCAACACTTTAATACACTGAAACCTGGTTGTACCAGTGTAGATTCATTATTTTAAATTCCTTGATAGTATAACCCATAACCTTTGTTGAAATTGAATATGTTTTGGCTGTTAATATAAATTTGCATCTTAAGAATGGAAGGGCAGGTTTCCAACTTAGAGGCAATGTTTTTATATTATCATGTCTATTAACATAATATACTAGAACACAAAAAGCCACACTCATCCATACATACATGTGCACGCACATATACATACATACACACATACATCATAAGAAAGATTTGTTAGTTTGACCTGCATGAGAGAAAGCCATATTGTTTGATGTTCAATGAAAAACATGAAATTTTTATAATTTTTATTAGGGTTATATTTATCATTAATTAGAATAAATGTTCTAGAATTCATAAAACGCTGAGATCCATATGCCACCTTTAAGGCCCATTTTTGCAACACCTTGGCCTTCAATGAGACTATACCTAAAGTTTACTTATTCTTTCTCTATCCTGTCCCTTTGGTCAATTACTCCTAAGGCTGTCCCTTCTGCTAGCCTAACTGACCCTTACTATTATTTAATCTAAGATTGAGGATTCCCAAAAAGTAGAGAGACCAAAGTTGTTTGTAGTCTTGAAATGATCCATTTTGTCTTGCATAGGACTTTGGAAGAATAATATTAATTATAATACACAACAATTCATAATCATTAATTATCAATAATTACCACTTAAGTTATTAGTCACAACAGTAATTATATTAATGAATAATGTTGTTCAATAATAATAGTCAACCAACAATGAGACAATTTACCATTAGATTGAATTTTTAATCAATCTATTATCAATATATAATATTTAATAAACAACTAATTAATAACTATTACTACTAATCAATTAACAATATATCATTAGACTGAATAATATGCATACTATAAATCCAATTAAAATTGTTAACACTTAAGGTGGTATAAAGACAACATTACTTATGAACGAATTATTTTTGTTATAGTTAGTTAAATAGATTTTAAACCTGTGGACTATATAGAATTGAAAGCAGAACTCCTTACTCACATCATACACACAGCTGAAGATGGCCTAAAGAAGTGTTAAACAGTTTTATTAAGAATTTCCTTATTTAAATTAAACCAAATATAATTTACATTATTAAAGACTTTACCCAACTTTCTTAAAAAATGACAATTTATCGACCAAGTTATGTTTTGATGTAGAATTCAGGCCTGTAAATTCTTTTAGACTTTGAGTTAAACATGCTGAGATGGATTCGATACAATGATACAATCGGTAGGGTGGAGGTCCACAGACTGTCTCCGAGAGGTTGGAATCAAGCACAGAACACAAACATTGGACTTAGATTAACACAGAGTATCTACAAACAGCTACTAGACAGCACCAAGCCTAGAATTTACAAGCCAATTTTGCAGCATAAAGCCTTTAGGAACCCTTATGGAATGCTTGCTGCAAATGTTCCATGGGATGCCTGTCTTCTCCAGCCTCTGTGACCTTCCCACCTGAGACTGTGGCCAGAGGGAAGCCAGGCCCCAGCTGCAGGGCAAATTTTAACCACATTTCAAACCTCTAGAAGGCAATTATAGGGAGAGGAAGGGCCTCTGCACAATTTCTCTAAGATACCCCAGCCTCGGGAAGGCTGGGGAAGCAACAGATGGCCCAATCCAGGAACCAAACTGAGCACTCACGGGCTGCAAAATGTCTCCTCCGGAGTGGGTGAACCCACAAGAGAATGCAAGCTTGCTCAAGCATCAGAGAACGGGTCTCTGGGCAACCAGGCCCAAATGATCTCATAAGGCCATCTCACCAGGCTCACCACCAGTCAAAACAGGAAAATTTTCTTTGCTGTTTATCCTTAGTCATGCCTTTATGATTTGGAGATGTTAAACTTTCTCCATGTCACAACTTTGAAACGCAACAGCACAGCAAACCACAGCACACAGTCAACAAAACACATGCCACAAAACAATTCCCTGGACATAGCTTCCTTGAAAGTTATTTCCCATCTTGCAGAGATTTTAGCTTATAAACTGGTCTCCAAGACCACAGGTCACATTCATTTTTTTCTTTTTTTTTTTTTTTTTTTAAACTTTCCCTCTGGGCCAAAACTATGTCTATGAGGATTCAAGTAGCCCTGATCAGGCTTTCAGCGAAGATTATGAAGGCTTAAAGATCTGTCCTCCTCCCAGATACAATTATCAAGTAAATCATCAGCAATTGCAAGCCTATATCATTTAACCAGCTCCATAAACAAGTATGTTAACTAGTTTTCAAACCCAAAAACTTTAGCACCTTGATAAAACTTAAATTAGAGATGAAAACCTAAATCAGGTAAAATATGACTCTTAAGTTTGTAACAGCACTCAGAAATTTCATAGTAATGTTCTCTGCACCCAAAAACCCTGGCTGTCTAGGATTAAAGGCGTGTGCACCACGCAGCCGCGGAGACCAAAAACATGAAGCACAGTCTTCACGAACCTGATTCACCAGTTCTTTGAGACCAATCCTTCTTAACACAAACACACAGTCTGCAGCCTGATCAGCAAGGGGGGCAGACCCAGAGAGGTCCTTTTCCTCCCATGAGGAGGAAGGGAGGGAGGAGTAAACAGCTCAAAATTCGGAGAAACATAACAGAGCCCCAAAAAGCTGCTCCAACTGCTCTCCCTTGCTCCTTGGAGGCAAGAGCCTTAATGCACCCCTGGAAGCCATGCAACACCCCACTGATCCAGATCCCAGACTCCAAAATCAGTCTTCCAGCAAAGATGGAAAGGTTGCCAGAGTGCTCAGGAATTTCCCAAGGTCTAAAGACCTCCTCCCAAGGCAGATTGCTGATGCAAATTTTAGCCTGTAAGAAGCAGATTATCTCTGGTCTTTTGTGATAGCACTGGGTTGATTTTTGTAAATAATGTTTAAACAAGATGCTGCTCATGAAGCAGCCTGCTTCTCACAGCTACTGACAGGCACCCTACTGGTCATTAGAGACAGGAAGTCACCTTCCCATATGAGGCTGCTGGAGTCCTGATCCAGAGTCTACTGTGAGGCTCTAAGTGGGTGTGAACATTAAAGTGACCCACTCTGAGCAGTGGTCACCAGGGCAGTCAGGGTTCAAATGCGACCTGAGTCTGAAGCAAGTACAGGTGGTGAGAGGTGAGAAATGGCCCTTCTGTGACCAAACTCCAGCTCTGTCTGATGCATCACAAAAAAAAAATCTCTAACCTGCCTTTTTCTCATCAGAAGATCAGAATAGGCTTTTTCCTTTCTTTAATCAGTAAAAACAGCACAATTTCAGTCCCTTGTTATCCTTTCCATACCTTTTTTTTCTGAAAACATCCACAACCCTCCCAGTGCAGGGACAGTAAGCCCCAGCCATCAACACACACATTCATCTTGCTCACATTTTTACTGGTTCCAATATGCTTGATGCATCCTTTTACTCAAAAACAACTCTCACTCACACTTAAGGCCCCACCCACTGACCAGATGGGATTGAAAATTACCAATAGTCACATACACCATGTGGAATTACCAACACTCACACATGCTTTCTTTTTTTTTTTTTTTTGGTCTTTTGAGACAGGGTCTCCCCGTAGCCCCAGCTGTCCTGGAGCTCAACTCTGTAGTCAGGCTGGCCTTGAACTCACAAGGATCCGCCTGTCTCTGCCTCCATGGCGTAGGATTAAAGGCATGTGCCACCACGCCCGCTAAAATACCTGAACTTTAACCAGTTTAATTGAGATCAAATCCAGTCTTAACAGATAACAAATAAAACCTTTAGAAAACCAGTTTAGAATTTTTGTAGGAACTTAGGAAACCCAGTTCAAATTGGCCTTTGAAATTTTAGATGTTTAAAAATAAAAATAAAAAAGTTATATAAAAAATTAATCAAGATGATAATAATGATATATAATATAATTAATCAAGATGGTAATGATGTAACAACTTCTCATGGGACATATCTATGCTCTTTAATTGACTGATGGACGTAATAACTATAAAAATATATATTATATATATTTTATTAAGAGCAATATTGAAAAAACCTTTAAAGTAGGTTTTCATGCCAGGCCTAAAAAAGGCCAAAAACTTAAAAAAAAAGATAGCTATTATAATCCACCTTGTAAGGTTTACAGTTTAAAATGGTAATACATTTAAACTAATTAAAAATATAAAATGTTAATTGCTTTATTGTAATCTGTATTGAATTTCCAACAATGGCTTTGGGATTGAGGCACACAAATGGTCCTGTATTTTTCTGTGTTATACAGTATCACCTTGTAACATTTCCTTTACTTGTAAGATAATTTAAATGAATTAAGTCTAAGTTCACTTCCCAAATAAGCAACATACAAGGATAAACAGTTTGGTAAATTGATGAAAACTTGACCTTGGTTCCTGTTTGTGGGTATTTGTGGTACAACTTAGACATCTATTGAAAGCTAACAATGGGAGGAGATATTTGTATGTTTCACAGGTAAAACACCAACCTGAGTGCCTGAAAATATACAATCTTTGACTGCAAGATGGATGAAAAATGCCAACAGAGAGGCTGACCCATTGGACATTAAAGAAAGGAAACTCAGATTGCCTGAGTCACAGACATTGAACATTTTCTAATTCTGTTTGGGATAACTGTTTATGATGTGTCTGATAAAGTTTACCTTCTGATTCTGAGAAACCTTCCTATCCTCCACCAAAAAAAAAAACATGATGGTAATGAAGTCATTCCCAACTGTAAATTTGGAACCAACTGTTGTAATGGTAAATGCTGTGAGACAGGTATAACTGCCTTCTTTGATTGAGTGATAGACTTGAAACTGTGACAGAGATGGTTCTCTATCTAAAGCTAAATATAAATGTAATTATAAGTGGTACAATTGAGCACAATATGTTATTACAGGAGAGCTGATGTCAGCAATGGATTGTCCTGCCAAGGAGATGTTGGCTGGGGGATCCAAGCCCCCCAAATTAAAAGGCCTTTTGCCTGTAAAAGATGGGAATGTCTACAAAGAGTAAGGTGGTAATCCCTGTTGTCGAAAACCTGGTGTTACATGAAAAAATATTTGAGACATCACTTGCTAATGTACATTGGCCTCTGGAATGCCAGAAAACATTACCAAAGGCCACTAATGCGACAAAGCAAAGTGTTGGTCTCCTTGAGTCAAGCAAGACTCCTCTGTCAGTATCAGCTACAACCTCACTGCCTGAAGATACTGTGCAACAGTGGCAGCCATGTGGTCTATATATATCCAAATCTAATTGGCTATTAGCTCTCTCCTTGGAGGAATAATTCATGGCTGATGCCATAAGCTTATGTCCTCTAGTGGTTAGGAGATTATATAGCCACAATAAGAACTTGTCATCTTTTATAGAGAATCACAGCTTTGAATAACATACCATCCAAACATCTGTGTCATGCTCACGAGCTTAGCTTGCCATAATAATATGTTTAAATGCCTGTACATCTAAGTGCTTGTGCTTGTTAGTAGGATTAAAAGGTACCCTGGATAAGCTGTCAACCCATGAAGGAAACAACCTAACTGGAGTAAAAATACATCTCCAGAGAAAAACTTTTCTTCTCACCCGCTGTGCCCCTCTCCCAAAGCTAGGGACCAACTTTCGGAAAGAGGAGGTGGCGTGGTAGAATGTAAGGGCTGCGGAGAGACGGGTGAATTGGAAGATTACAACAATATGGACTGAACTGTGCGAACCTTGGGTTGTTCAAAATATGAACATAGATACTTGAAAACCACCTTTACAAGTGGGGCTCCCCTCTTTTTGTAAAAGGATGCTAAAGCCAAAGCTGTACCTATTCAGGCTTTCAGCTACTGGCCTTGCTTATCTCAAAAATTTATGAGTACCAGCCCAGGTGGCCGCCCCAAAGACGGGCAACTTCCTCTCCCCTCTTACCAACCTAAGACAGGAGCCCTGAGGACGACAGGGTATCCAAAGATGGGTAAGGAAGAGGGTCTTGTAGGGGTCGAACCTAAGACAGGGACGGTCACATAATCGGCTGCAGATGCTACTCTGCCTGATACTTCTCCATACCTTCTTAATGTAAAGAAGGGGGATTCCCTCAATGATGACAGGCTGTGACCTGGAAGTATAAGATGAACGCCCCCCCAACTCAAAATCTAAACAAACCTTTTAATTTATCTGACCAGTAGAAAGATTATATATATATACATATATATATGTGATTTTTATGTGTTTCATACATAATTTTTCAGTCCTAATGGCCATTATACCTACTTCCACCTTGGTACCCTCCCTTGGCCTTCCCACCCCCAAGTTCACATCTTCTGTCATTCCTGCTAGAGTCCATTGCAGCAAATTTCTCTCCTGGATCACTCCTTGGAGCCAGCTCCTCCCCTGAGCTCTAGTCAGCCTATCTGGAGTCTCTTTTCTAAAGAAGAACAGGTCTTCCTTACCCAACTATCTGCTGCAAATATTTCCTCAGCCAAGGGCAGGCTCTGTTACCCATTTCTGCAGTTGCATGCCGGGATTTTGTCCAGCTGATCTGGCATGGGTCTTGTGCTTGCTGATACCAATGCTGTAGGTTCATATGAACCAGGTCCCAGGAGCTTGTAGTGTTCATTTCTGTTTGGTCTTGCATCACCTCCCTGGCTCTTACAATCTTTCTTCCACAATGTTCCCTGAGTCTGGAAGGGTGAAGCTGAATATAGACAGCCTGTCCTTGGAACCACACTCTGTAGACTCCTAATCCTCATAGTTTGGCCTCTCAGGCCCTTTTGTGTTCCTGGTCTTCTATTGCATGGAGGAGCTTCTTTATAAAGAATTAGGAAGTAGTTCATTCCTTCTTGGGTCCTCGTTCTATGATGCTTGGATCTTGTGTGTAGAGGTTGCATTGCATTGTAGATGTGTCACCTAGGCATGAGCCATTCATAGAGAATGTCTGTGTGTGTCCAGTTGTGCAACTCTGAACTATTCTCATGTGGTATATTCTTTTCTGAGTGGTATCTGGGATATTTGTCTGTAAATATAAGGATACTTCTTTTGTAGTTAGTAAAATGTTACCTTAGCCTAGGGATGTCTCTACCTTGTAGAATTGTCTAAGATCTATGACCTCTCCAGATGTGTGCATCTGGCTATGTTAACAATACCACACATGAGTTTCCTCCCACTGAGTGGGCTTTAAGACTAACTGATTAGCCATTAATTTTCCCCAAGATAGAAGTGCCGCTGGGGCATGGTGGTGCACGCCTTTAATCCTAGCACTTGGGAGGCAGAGGCAGGCGGATCTCTGTGAGTTCAAGGTCAGCCTGGTCTACAGAGTGAGTTACAGGACAGCCAGAGCTACAGGGAGACCCTGTCTCAAAAAGACCAAATAATAATAATAATAATAATAAGTGCCACTACTGCACCGACATCATATGCTGTGCTTTCTGGTCATTGATGTGGATATTTGCTCTTGAAGCTGATGTTGGACCTTTGATTGATGATCTCCCTCAGTGGCTTGCATACTGTTCTCCACAGCTATGAGAGCTAGCCTAATGGGTGATGGCTTCCGGTCAGATCCAGCTCTATTGCTCAAGATCTGGTCTCCGAAGTATGTCCTGCCTTCAGTAATAGGGTCTTTACCTTCAGGTTCTGGGAGACAAGCAAGGGCTGTGGAAACAGTCTGTGTAATTTGGGGAGTCTCTTGGACTGCCCTTGCCAACAACTGAAAGGAAGGTTTCTGGTTTCTCCTGTCTGGTCCTGTTTCTTGTTGTGCAGCCTTCGTCTTTGCATGTAGAGGTATTGAATGTGTAATTTGCCAATAGATTGTTAGACTAAGATGAGTGTCTCAGGTTTTTTATCCAAGAAAGTCTCTCTCCCTTTACCTGGCTAGCCCTCCCTCCATGTCTTCTCCATGCCTTCTCCATTTAAAGTATCCCCATGTCTCCCTTGATACTGCCAGTCTCCTATGGCCCCATTTCTCCTGGGCTCCTTTTTTCCACCTTTATCTTTCCCTTTCCTTCTATAAACCTTGCAGTCCCCTCCTATTTAGATGGCCTGATTTTATCCGTTCCTACCTCAGTAACACCTGTCTCCTACTAGCTTTCTGTCTCGGGTTCCCTCTTTCCCTTTCCATTCCTGGTTCCTTTTCATTTACCTGGTTCCTGCAGTTACATCCAGATATATACTTACTTATAAGGATTTGGTGCTAAGATCCACAAATGAGGGACAACATACATTGTTATTAGGGAGGCTGCGTCACTTCATTTAGCATAACAGCTTCTAATTCCGTCCATTTGCCTGCAAATTTTATGACGTTTTTCATTATCACTGCATAGAATTCCATTGTGTAAATGTACCACATTTTCATTAGCAGCTCATCAGTTGAGGGACACAAGCATTTAATTATGAAAAGGAATGTTATTTTTTAGTCCTTGGGTGCTTTTAACTTTTAAAAGTAAAAGCTAGAGACGCCATAACGCGCCAGGCCAGGATCGAAAGGTTATTCCTGGACAAACTGTCAGCCCATGAAAGGAAACAGCCAGAATTGACCAGAGTCCAAGTCAACAGCTCCAGAGAGAGTGGACTGTTTTACCTCTCATCCACCTGTGCCCCTTTTCTAAGCCTAGGGAACAACCTGCGGAAGAGGGGGCGTGGTAGAATGTAAGGGCTGCGATTGGGGTGAATGGTGAAACTACAGCAATGTAGTCTGGACACTCATTTGATCAACTTGATTGAACAAACAACCTGTCACCCCCCACTGGATGGTGGGGCTGTAGGTGTTTGGGCACAACAGCCTGCAGATAGGTTTTGCATGAAGGATGCTTGTACTCATGGATTATCACTTATAGCTAAAAATGAAAAAAAAAAAACTGAGAGAAAGATGCAGGACAGTTATGGCAGAATGCATGATCTGGGATGGGGTGGGGGTGGGGGGGAAGGGAAAGGGAAATAAGCCTGAACTGAATTGGAAAAAATGTATGAAATGCACAAAGCATCAATAAAAACTAATTAAAAAAAAAAAAAAGTAAAAGCTAGCCGGTGTGGTGGCACACCTTTAATCCCAGAACTCAGGAGGTAGAGGCAGAGGCAGGTGGATCTCTGTAAGTTCAAGGCCAGCCTGGTCTCTAGAGCGAATTCTGGGCCAGCTAGGACTAGAGGGAGATCCTGTCTCTTTTTTGAGTATTTTTTATACCAAAAAAAAGTAAAAGTTAAGTATGTTTAATTTTAAAATTTCCATTAGGGTAACAAATCCACTCAATATAAGTGTTTTATCAGTTACAAGTAAGTTCTTTTTGGATGGGAAACCTCAGATAGCAGATTTATTTTTTATCTAAAAAAATCCTTTCTCCCAATTATATGATAAAAACTCAATTTAAAAAGGAAATACCTAGGTCTGGAGAAATAGCTCAGGAGTTAAGAGCACTGGGTGCTCTTGGAGAGGACTTGGGTTCTGTTCCCAGCACCCACATGTCAGCTAACAACTGTCCATAACTCCAGTTCCAGGGAATCTGACATCCTCTTCTTACCTCTTTGGGCATTGCACAATATGGATGCACCTACCTACATAGAGGCAATACACTCATACACATAAAATAAACAATTAAAAAATAAATGCCTATATCCTAATACATTCACTCTCCTTTTCATAGTCCCTACTATGGCTAGTTCTTAAATATTTCATGCCTATTGTCAAGGATAAGCTTGCTAACATTGTACTGGATATCCTGTGGAAGTCAAAACCCTTAGGTGATGGGACAAAGAACAGTTCTTTAATTCAACATGTGCGTTATTAATATCATCATCATCATCATCATCATCATCAACATCATCATTATCCGGGGGAGATTATGAAATTTTATTTTAAAACAATATCATTAGAATAACACACCAGAGCTTTCACACAGCAAACAAACTATATCATAAAGTCAAGTAAAAAGTTGGTTTAAAAAAAAAGACAGCATGGGGGCTGGAGAGATTGCCTAGCAGTTAAGAGCACTGACTGGTTTTGCAGAGGACCCGGGTTCGATCCCCAGCACCCACATGGTGGCTGAGAACCATCTTTGACTCCAGTTCCAGGGGAATCCGATGCCCTCTTCTGACCTCCGCAGCATTGCACGACACGGGTGCACAAACCTACATGCAGACAATACATTCATACACATAAAAAAATAAATAAATTTTAAAAAATTTAAAAAAAAGACAGCATGGTCCCATCCAAAAGGCAAGATGCAATGCTGGGCAGACATACTACACGAGACCTCAGAAAAAAGTGGCATTTGGTAACAGGTGTGTGTGTGTGTGTGTGTGTGTGTGTGTGTGCCTCCTTTGTTCTAAAGGAGTCAGAGCTTTTCTTAGCTCAATTTGCTTGCTTTTTTTATGACAACCTAGCTTTTTGTTGTTTTTTTTTGTTTTCTCATTCTTCTGATAAAGTTGCTTACTTTTTTACCTTCCCTTTGCCAGGGGATCATCTCAGCAAAGTTCTGTTAATTTAGGCAATAATAAGTTCAGGGTTTTATCCCATGAAATCTAGAATTTTCCAAATTCAGTATTTCTTAATCAGCCAATAGTTTATTTATTTATTTATTTATTTATTTATTTATTTATTTATTTAGAGATGAGGTCTCCATTTCTTACAACTCCAGTCTCTTTCTTGTTTTCATACTGTGCAGCAATTTGTAATCATTTGTTATTTTTCAAGTTTAATCCCAGTAAAGTTTTATGATGGTACAGGCCAAACATAACTGATTTATCCCCAGTATCTACTACAGTACCTACAACACAAAAAACAATATTTTCCCTTGTAACCATTAAGTATTTGCTCAAATAAAACTCTTTTCAAGACTGGTGCTCATAGCTAATGAAAACTAGTGGACCATAACCCATTTTGAAGCCCCCTTCAGTCCTCACTTTTGTCTGTGGAACCAGCCTAAAGTTTCCCCACCAGGGCTGCTACTCAATCCAGTCTCATGACCCAACTTCCTGTCTTTGGTTTGAGTTCATTCCCACTGTCACTAAATCATAAGAACCTTACAGGTTCTAACATTTACATAGAGTGGAAACCATGAAATCAAATTTAAAATTAGATTTATATGTATGGATACAAAACATTTCCAAGAAGTGGTGTTAAAAGTGTCCACCAAAGTGTCCACACACCAAAGGTGTGTGGTAGCACACACCTTTGATCCCAGCACTCTGGAGGCAGAGACAGGTGGATCTCTGTGTTTAAGGCAAGCCTGGTCTACAGGGTTACAGAATGAGTTCCAGGCAAGCTGGGGCTACAAGGAGACCCTGTCTCAAAAAGACAAAAAAAAAAAATTCAGCTTCCTTTGGGCAAACCTGGAACTAGTCACACACTGGGGTGTCACACAGCCCTGCCTGATACTAGGGCCCATCCCCTTAACTTCACTTTTGAGCCTTGAAAATCTTTTCCAAATTAGATGTTACTTTGGGTGATGCTGAAGTCCCAGGTTCAGTGAAATATCAATATCCCCGAGGACAACAAAGGCCCTATCATTAACCTTAAGTATAGCTTATTCTGAAGTCTTCCCCAGTCCTTTGAAGCTAACTCTTTAGTCCATGTAATGCCTCCTCATCTCATCTCCTGTCCATGAGCTCCCTATCTCTTTCTTTAAATCTCCAGAAGGTTGTTTGGCTTTTTTTCCCTTTTCCACTGACAGTCTAGGTGGCCCTAATCCTAAGCTATTCTTTGGAAAGTTTACAATCCCAGATCTTCATCATTGCTGACCTGACTTGTGCATAAATCTCATTCACTTTAGCTAATAGTCAAAGCCAAGGTTTTCTTTATAAACTTTCAGTACATTTAACACACACATATGACATTAAAATTTTAAAAGGACATGATTTGATTTGTTGTCTCTCTTCCTGGCTGGACAGTACTCTGATTTCGTTCAGGCATTCAGGCCTTCCCTATGTAGCCCATACACTGACCACAAGTGTAGCTCCTCAGAGTAAGCTATTCTGTTTTTCAGGCAGTAGTTATTTTAAGCAGGTATGTAACCTAAGCTAAACACAATTGGGGTAAAAACTTACTACCAAATCTGAGCAATTTTCTTGTAATGATCAGAAAAAAATCCATTTTAAACAGAGGAAACCTTCACTTTTAGCTCAAGGCTGCACAGCAGGTTCCAGGCAGCCCAGACCCTTCTCCCCTTTTGTTATTACTGACCAGTTGCATGACCAAACTTGAAACATTGACATAATTAACTGCTGATTTTTTGGCTTCTGTAACTTGCTTACCCTGCTTAAAGGCACTCTGACATTTTCTAAGTGGGCCAGAAGTGCAAGGGAGCTACTTTTTTTTTTAATTTTTTTATTAATTTTATTTATTTATGTATGTGTATGAATGTACTGCCTGCATGCAAGTTTGTGCACCCGTGTCGTGCAATGCCGCGGAGGTCAGAAGAGGGTCTCGGATTCCCCTGGAACTGGAGTTCTCCTGGAATTGGAGTTTCAGACGGTTCTCAGCCGCCATGTGGGTGCTGGTGATCAAACCCGGGTCCTCTGCAAGAGCAGTCGGTGCTCTTAGCCGCTAGGCCATCTCTCCAGCCCCAGGAGCTACTTTTTTTTTTCTTATGGTGGTTTTCTTTTTTAAAAGGGCTGCTTTTAAATCAATTCAGAACAAAACTGCATGCCCAGCTGCAGCTATAATAAATTTGGCTGATTAACATTTTATTTGGGACTGGTGGTCTTTCCAGGTACTTTCCAACTCCATAACACTCTCTGGGCAGTGAGTGGACTTTAGAAGCTCTACCAGTGCGGCAATGTGATTGATGAGGAACTGGGGTCTGTGGTCTACAGTGTGCCCACTGGATCAATCCTCCCTGCCAGCCTGGGGCTCTGGCAGCTGAGGGCAGGTGCTCTTGAGAAGCTGCACATGGGACCAACTCCTCACTGTTGTCTGTGAATTCTCAGAGAAATAGAAATGGACACAAAACTGTGATAATCAACAACTTCAAATAGCAATCTTTGGGAGATATTTACTGTGGTCTGCCTGAAGTTGGAACAAAAATGAAAAAGCAACATGAGTTTGGTGCTTTGTAAAGTGTGAAAGCCATCAAGTAAATGAAATTAATGAAGCACTTGCAGAAAACCTGTAGCTTCCCAGCAAATCTTATGAAGATGCTTTGTGGACGAAGATGACACTGAAAAGCACTTCTGAGTGAGATGAACTAAGAAGCAGAAATACATAAAACTTGGTGTGGGAGCCATGGCCAGCAGGCAACAGTCGTGCCACAGCTTCTAAGGTTAACTTAGGTTTCTTTTTCTCCAAGCCTCATCCATCTATCACTAGGCAACTGCCCAAGCTTATAGTTTACTTATTAGGACGCCATGCCTTGTTTGGCTGGAGCACCCTGCTTCTTCTTGGGGGTTCACTCGGCCATAACCTTTCCCAGAGGACAATGGGCAGTTGGGTGTCCTAGCAACCTAACGGCCTCAAACTGTGCCAGCTGGGGCTGTTTCCTCCTGCTGCTTCTATATAATCTGCCTTACAAAAAATAAACTTTGAGACCTTGATCAGATCTTTGTCTTGGTCTTCTTCTTTGTGTCTGGGTTTGTCTCTCATTCAGGTCATTCTCCCCTCGGGTCCTTGTTGAAGACCCCATGGGCGGGGACAAGTGGTGCCCAACGTGGGGCTCGGGGGTACGAGAGCTGACCTGAATGCTGCTCATCACAGAGAGGACGTCCTCCCTTCATATGGATCACCACCCATCATGTGAGTCAGCTCTGCATTGGTGATCACTACAGGAGTACCCGCCTGTAATACAGATCACGAGAGGTAAGTGGAGTGGGGCAAGCTCAGGCAAGACAGCTTGAAACATAGCTGGGTATGAGAGCATAAGACAAACTATCGTGGTTATAAAAGGGTTAATGAACCCTCAAGGCACAAGGAAAGGGTTAAGAACAAAAAAAAAAAAAAAAAGAAGAATTTAGTTAAGTTCCTCAAGACAGAAGGAACCATGGGACAAACAGTAAGCATGAATTGTTTATACAAGGGCTAAAGAATTCTCTTAAGATATGAGGAACTAGGGTTAAGAAAAAGGATCTAGTTGATTTCTTCATTTTTCTAGAGGGTGTCTGCCCTTGGTTTCCCCAAGAAGGAACCATAGATGAAAAATGGTGGAGCCATGTTGGCAACTGCCTAAAAGATTATTATCAAGCCTTTGGCCCTGAAAAAGTCCCTGTACAGGCATTTTCTTATTGGAATCTCATAAATGATGTTCTACAAGTTGTTCACTTTCAGCCAGAGGTTTCAAAAATAGTACAAGATGGTGAAAATTATCTCAACAAAGATTTTAAGGCTAGTCAAATCTCTCCTTGTTCAAAAGTCTCCCCTAAAGGCCATAGTCCTTCCCCCCGCCTCTAAATGGCCTTCTGTTTCAATCCTCATACCAGAGCCTAAAAGTGATCTCCCACCTGAACTCACCACTTCTAAATCTCTTTACCCTGTCCTATCGGAATTTAAATCTCAAGCCCCCCATGATGATTCCCTCTCCCCCGAGGAAGAGATTGACCTCGAGGAGGAGGCTGCTAGGTATCATAATTCAGACTGGACTCCTCAGGCACCTTTGGATCCATTTCCTCCATCCTATAAAACAGCCCCCCCCCCCTTTTTGCACCCCAGCACTCAACACTCAATCTGACTTAGAAACAATAACTAGACAAGCCACTGTTAAGCTTTCCCAAGAAGCACAATCCCTTAAAACATTGCTCCAAGTCCAAAAGGAAAAGTCACAATTCCTCAGGCAGCTTCATGAGCTTGATTTAGAAATTAATTCCCCCCCATTCCTCCTGCCCCAAAGCATTCCTCTAAAAACAAAGCCCAAAAGAAAACCCTTCATGCCTTCCCAGTAACCCAATCTCATTCCAAAACCACCGAGAAAAATTTTAATGAGGCTACGCCTCCAAACTCTGATGAGAGAGAGACGGAGGCAGAAGGAGAGACAGAGGCAGAGGAACTGGAGGAGTCAGAAGCCACAGGAGAAGAAGGAGATGAAAAAATTCTAATTACCAAAATTCAATGGTACCACCATTTTAAATTTAAGCATGTAAAAGAATTTTAAAAATGCAGTCTCTTCCTATGGTCCTGTCGCTCCTTTTACTATTTCCTTAATAGAATCTCTCAGTGAAGACTGGCTTACAGTTAATGATTGGAACTTGCTGGCTAAGGCTATTTTAACAAGAGGAGATTTTTCTCCTATGGACAGCTGATTATACTGAAAGGTGCCAGGATGCTGTCTGTCGTAATTTGGCTGCCGCTGGCCCTTCTAAGGCCTGGACTTTAGACAAATTATTGGACAACTGTCCTTATGACACAAATAAAAAACAGGCAGAATTTTCTCCTGGACTGCTCACACAAATTCAACACACTGCCCTTAAGACTTGGAAGAGACTCCCCTCTCTCCCGTGCAGTCAAGCATGCACACAAAGGGCCCGTGCTGCAAGCTCTAAGCAGCTAGAGTTCTTACTGCTCCACTCCCCTGGAAATACAAAATCCATCATAGTAAGATGTCAGGCAGATGGCCCTCCTTAACAGGACTGTTAGTTAAGGTGGAACAGGCATTTAGTAAATCAATCCAACATTTGGTGGATTGTTTTAAGGGAACTAACTAAAAAATGTCTTAAACTCTAAATGATTGTGTGTAAACGTGACAATGAAAAATTAATGGTCCCACAGCCCTGCACAGCCAAGGTGTGCAGTAGACCAGAAAACTGAAAACTTTCTGTACCTTGACATCAAGTTATTATATGAGATTTAAAAAAGAAAAAGGAAATCTCTCATTATATCAAGTCATATGTCTGTACAAGCTGTCTGTGTGTTAACTGTTCTCTCATGTGTTTAAGATTCATGTCATGTGTGTTCTTCTGTGTGGATTTCTGTTAAAAGTGGCCACTTTAAAATTCTTTTATTCTGTATTGTGCACATAAATTAATTTTATTTTTGGCATGCCTCTTAAACTTTTTTAAAGGCCTAATTTGAACCCGGGTTCCTAAGTTCCTACAGAAAAAAATTCTAAACTGGTTATCTAAAGGTTTTATTTGTTATCTGTTAAGACTGGATTTGACCTCCAAATTAAACTATTTTAAAGTTGCAGGTATTCTAACTTCAGTTTCCTTTCAACTTGTTTTCCAAACCTCTGAAGACCTGATTTTTAACCCTTATGGTTGAAACAAATGACTGTTTTCTTTTCTTCTACTTAGCCAGGTTTTTGACAGCTGTGCCACCATAAACAGTGGCACATGGCTTCACCTGGATAATTGCGAACTGTAAATTCTTCCCTCCAATGAAACAGTCTAAAATGTTTTTTGGTATTGTTCATTGCTTAATTGTCTTGGTTTTGTACAGCCTTGGTAGGAATGAATGTTTTGGACACTTTATTCTTTAGCTTCTTCCTTGATGGAATTGTCTTTAATTATTGTATTGTGACTTTAGTTACGGCTAGCCTTCAGTACAAAATGGACATATAATTCTGTTTTTCATCACTTGTTAAAATATTTCAGTAAGTTCATAGTTTAAAACTAAAGGTATAAAGCATCAATGACAGCATGGTAAGAAAAACTGTATTAGCCTCCTCAGCTTTGAAAATGCAATGGGACTGTATGCTTTAAATGACATCTCTAAAAAATGAAAACATGTCTGACAACAAGATATGTGGGTCTGTTCAATGCAAACACTAGGATAAAAATCTCTTATACTGTTAACAACTCTGTAATAAACTTACAACATATTAGGAATCTATCAGACACTAATGGACAGTATATGGTGTTTTCTCCAATGTGTGTATATATGTGTATGATAACAATGTATGTCTGTGCCTCTGTTCAGTACAACTTTTATAAATTGCTATCACCAAAACTAAGTTAGTGTGGGTATAAAGTACTGTTCACTTTTAAGAATTCTATAATGTGGTTATAACACGTACAAGAAACTGTTGGCAGCCTGTCACACTGCTAACAGTGTGGCTCTACGTCGCGCCTTAAAGATGGCGCTGACTTCCTGAGATGGCTAGAGAACAACAACTAGCCACCTTTTCCGCATGTAGCCGCCTCTTCCGCACTAGGGCAAAACTGCGCATGACTTTGAGCCCGCACACCTAATATTCTAATGAGGCATTGGCCCCTTTTGCGCTACTAGCCCATGCATTGGACATGCAAATGAGGCATCGGACGGTGCACCAATCCAGAGCATACCTGAACCCTCTGGACTGCTATATAAGCAGTGCCTCTTCCCCATTTCGAGGTCCTTCTCACAAGAGAGCTGTACACAATAAAGTTTGCTGCAGAAGAATCCTGTTGTCCGCGTGAAGTTCTTGCCGGCGAGACTGCTGCACGCGACAAGTGGTGCCGAAGACCCGGGCCCGGGAACTTGCCATCGCTGGCGCCGAGAGGACCCTTCACTTTCGAAGAGGATTCAGAACTGCGCTCAGGAAGTATTTTTTAAGGTTAGTTCTGAGAGATATGCTTTT
>VZQC01013306.1:2406543-2469485 GCA_009823505.1 Rhizomys pruinosus | reverse complement strand
ATCTAAAGGTTTTATTTGTTATCTGTTAAGACTGGATTTGATCTCCAAATTAAACTGTTTTAAAGTTACAGGTATTCTAACTTCAGTTTCCTTTCAACTTGTTTTCCAAACCTCTGAAGACCTGATTTTTAACCCTTATGGTTGAAACAAATGCCTGTTTTCTTTTCTTCTACTTAGCCAGGTTTTTGACAGCTGTGCCACCATAAACAGTGACACACAGCTTCCCCTGGATACTTGTGAATTGTAAATTCTTCCCTCCAATGAAACAGTCTAAAATGTTTTTGGTATTGTTCGTTGCTTAATTGTTGGTTTTGTACTGCTTTGGTAGGAATAAATGTTTTCTGACACTTTATTCTTTAGCTTCTTCCTTGGTTAAATTGTCTTTAATCATTGTATTGTAACTTTAGTTATGGCTAGCCTTCAGTACAAAATGGACATATAATTCTGTTTTTCATCACTTGTTAAAATATTTCAATAAGTTCATAGTTTAAAACTAAAGGTGTAAAGCATCAATTACATCATGGTAAAAAAACTGTATTAGCCTCCTCAGCCTTGAGAATGCGATTGGAACTGTATGCTTTAAATGACATCTCTAAGGAATCAAGGTATGTGGGTCTGTTTAATACAAACACTAGGATAAAAATCTCTTATACTGTTAACAACTCTGTAATAAACTTACAACATATTAGGAATCTATCAGACCACTAATGGACAGTATGTGGTGTTTTCTCCAATGTGTGTATGTATGTGTATGATAACAATGTATGTCTGTGCCTCTGTTCAGTACAACTTTTATAAATTGCTATCACCATAACTAAGTTAGTGTGGGTATAAAGTACTGTTCACTTTTCAGAATTCTATAATGTGGTTATAACATATACAAGAAACTGTGTTCCACGGCTGAAGATTCTCAGTGCCATGCAACATGTGGACAGTCTATAAAAATTGATTTTATGACTACCAATCAGTTTGATATTCAAAGGTAAAATAAAAGTTAGTCAAAAATTTTAAAAATTGTCTTAAACCTGAGTACTAAATAGGTCATTTGGATTTCAGAGGTTCAAACTGCCCTGTAAAAGTTTAAATTCCACTTTGGATATGGAAGTTGTTTGTTTGTTTGTTTGTTTGTTCATTTGTTTGTTTATACTGTTTGTCACCCCCCTTAAGACAGTTTAAAATTCATTGAAAAACACAAGTCAATAAATTTTTGAGGTAAGGTAAAAAAAAGGTTAGAAAAAATTAATACACAATTTCTTAGTAAATAAATGTGTAACTGTTAAACGAAATATCCAAATTTCACATACTAATATTTTAAAAACAGATCACATAAAAAACCATATTATGTTAATGGGTAACTGTTAAGTTTTGAAAACACTGCACATTTTTGTGTGAACCAAAATTATTTACTTTATAACTTATTCAGCTTGGCAAGTACATTTGATCTAATGGGATCAATAACATGGAATAAAATTTGGGGGAACTTTAGGTCCTTTAAAAGATATTAATAACCATTAGATACATCCATGATAAAAGTGTTTATTCTGGTTTGCTTACAAAATGCTACAGTTGACAAAAATTATAAACAAAGTGTTAATACCCTATGGATACAATAGATTAATAAAATAAACATTTGACAAAAATCACTTGGTAAGGATTATAAACTCTATTTTGCACTTAAAGTGAAACATTTTGTTTTCTTTAAATGTGTTACAGATCTAGTCTTTAATTTCTTGTATGTTTATTATGACTTCCTGTTGGTACATTAACTTCTATAACTCTACTATATATCTGTTATATTTGACACATGTTAATTTTAACATTTTTAAGAAATATTAGGTTTCATTTCTGGGGACCACATGAGAACAGTCTGAATAAAACCAATTCTGGTGAGCTTGATTTAAGCATTTCCTGCCTTCTGTAGGTATGTGATAATGCCCTCCCCTCTTTTTTCTTCTCAAAGCTGTAATTCAAAATCTGGGGACAAGTAACATAGCCATCATTTAAGATAGTCCTAGAAAGTATTATTTTTAGACTCTTTATTATCTTGGGTTTGTTTCCTGGACTATGTTAAAGAACAGATTGTGTGCTTTACTGGATAGGTTTAATGCCAACTTGACACACCTAAGTAAGAAACCTCAATAATTGCCTTCGTTAGACTGGTCTGAGCCCATTGTGGGCAATGCCATCCTTGGCCAGATATTTCTATAGTGTATACAATGGGTTGGACATGAGCCAACAACACAAGCCAGTAAGCAGCACCCCTTCCTAGCCTTTGCTGCAGTTACTACTTTCAGGCTCCTGTCATGAGCTTTCACTATTAGTCAAAATGTTGTACAACAATTAAAAAATTATAAAAAATATTTAAGTCAGTGTTCAAGCTTTATTTATATGTTATATAAAAAACCATTCAACTAACCCTCTTGGAGGTTTAACAACCATACTTGGGGCTCCAATCTGATTTGGCAAGAGAAATTTAAAGGGACAATATTTTGGCTCTTAACCTCTAAGGTCAACTTAAGTCCTAGGGTCCTGCATTAGCACTTTTGTACATGTCCTGTGGCAGTAAGTCACCAGTCATCCTGAGGCCGGGAGGTCTTGGATATTCACTTAAGTGGACTTCTTCTGGCCAGTGTCCAGTCAAAGAAAAAAAAAATCAGTATGGAGGAGAAGCTCCTCATGCTTCAAAAAAAAGCTCTGGTCACACAAGACCTGACTTTGTCCTCACGTAGATGAAACTGGTAAAAAGAGCCAGGCACAAGGCCTAAATGACCCTTAAGGACCAAAACCTCAACTGACCTTAACACCAAAACTAATTTAATTTATATGAGCTAACTGTGTGGTTTTAAATACCCCAAAAGGATACTATGATCAAAAAAAATACCATAGAGATAGATAAAAGATCTACTGTGCCATGCTAGAAAATAACTCAGAAACAGGTCATGGTTTAGCTGGCTCTCATTTTGGAGCCCTGAGTGCTAATAGAGTATAGGTCCTCTCTTCCTCTGGAAGTTCTGGACAGGGACCCTCCAATCACTAGTACACCCACTAGGCCTCCTGTTGGTACTGTGAAGTCTGTACACTGGTACACTCACATAAGACTTAACCAGCTTGTCTTTTCAGTTACAGAAAAAACTGTACACTAACTACTGGCCACTACTGATCTGGACCAAAATACCTGACAACTAAAACAGCCTAGATGGGAGACCAGATTCTAACCCTCCAGCCTGACATCTGTTCCCTCAAGACTTCGTCCCTCCTCAGTTCTGAAGCAGATACAGAAGAAAGAACAGCGTCCCATTCCCCTATAATCAAAAGACTAAAATGTTAGGTCTGAGTTTCCCAAAATTCCAAGAGACACACAGGTGTCCACTTCCTCCAGAGGCTGTCAATCTTATGACTTTTTCCCCTTACTTGAGTTCCCACCCAGGCTTCATTTTTCAGTTTAAATTAGGCAGACCGACCTTAATGAGGCCAAATGTCTCCTCTCCTTTAGGAGCTGCATAGGATTCAGACCTATGCATATCGACTCCCACAATGGAGTGTGATATGGGTACCAATGTGGGTGCAAGGCTAAGCACCGCAAGGAAGGTCCAGGAACCACCTCTGAATTCCCTGAGAAAATACCTGACTTGCATGGAGGTTGATATCAAAAAATAAATAAATTACAAAAACGCCCTTCCTCCCCTCCACAAAAGATATCAAAGGCCAACGATATTAAAACCTTGGAGGAGCCAGGTCCCTTTTCCCCCAATTGGTTAAAGCCCACCACTACATGTGGAGTTCCCCCTCTTTTTGTATAAAAGAAGGGAGGAGATATTGGGAGCCATGGCCAGCAGGCAATGGTCTTGCCACAACTTCTAGGGTTAACTTACGTTTCTGTTTCCCCAAGCCTCATCCATCTAGCACTAGGCAACTGCCCAATCTTATAGTTTACTTATTAGGATGCCATGCCCTGTTTGGCTGGAGCACCCTGCTTCTTCTTGGGGGTTCATTCAGCCATAACCTTATCCAGAAAACAATGGGCAGTTGGGTGTCCTAGCAACCTAACGGCCTCAAACTATACCAGCTGGGGCTGTTTCCTCCTGCCTGCTTCTATATAATCTGCCTTACAAAAAATAAACTTTGAGACCTTGATCAGATCTTTGTCTTGGTCTTATTTGTGTCTGGGTTTGTCTTTCATTCAGGTCATTCTCCCCTCAGGTCCTTGTTGAAGACCCCATGGGCGGGGGCATTTTGCTGCCTCTGTGCTCAGAGAAAATCCTTTTAACAAAAGCTCTGTTACCTGTAACCTATGATGCCCTAGGCCACCATGATATACCTTTTTGTTAAAACTAATTCTCACCTCTGAAAGTTGACTTTCTGGTTTGTCAAAAGCCAGTTTGGGGTTACAGCTCAAATGTCTTTGGTCCAGTATCAGATCATCTCAAAATATCTCATAGATGATTATAACATTACTGGTCCGTTTTAATTAAAAAACAAAGGAGGGACTGTAGGAATGAAACATTGCCTAGCTCAAGGTAAGGATCTATAATACCTGTCCCACAAAACCTCTGGGAGTTATCTGATATCTCTGTGGGCATTCAGTTTTCTCTGTGAGTTATCTATAACTCCAGAAGATCCAGGATATTGCAGTTTTTTTTTTTCTCACTCACCTATCATTGCAAATTTCCAGAACTGGATGGCCCCTTTCCTTGAGGTATTAAGCAAAATGTCACACCTCTAGTTTACTGGTTGCACAAACAGGAGCTCTGCAGCTCCCCAGAAAGTATCAAGTTGGCTCTCCCCTCTCTTCCTCCTTCACCCCACTTCCTTGTCCATGGCACTGTAACTTTTGGTATATAAACACACTGCTGGCAAGAATACATGAGAGTGTTTTATCTCCTGGACTTTCTCTGGGTCCATGGCTGTCCTTCTTTGTCTTTCTATTCTGTTGGGTAACTATCTCATGGTCCCCTTACCTCTCCTTCCCAGAGCTAAGACTGCTCCTTAATGTGCACACATCTAATGAGGATCCAGAACATCTCTGTATTAGAAATGTGTGTAATTCAGGAAAGGTACAAGTGGCCCCATCACAGTGAGGGATTCTGGAAACCTCTGCAGGCCTGTGCGAATCTGTCCAGCATACACACAGAGAGAAGCTGCACTGAGGAGTACAGGCCCAGACAGTGTGTGGACATGGGATGAACTGAGCTCCCCTCCAGAAACACAACTGTTTGTCAGTGTGTTTAATGTCATATTTGTACAAAAAAAACATGTAGTACAGACAGGGCATGGGCAAGCATGTGGACAGAAGTGCAAGGTATAGTGCTTGGTGAGCCATTCCAGTTTATAATTTTATTTTTAATTTTAATTATAAGGATGCTGTGTGTGTGTTTGGGTATGTGCAAGTGGTTGAGGTTGAGAACACAGGTGTCAGAATCACCAGTAGCTCAATTTACATGCAGTCCTGAGACAATTGAATTGGATACTGAGAACCAAGTTCCAGTTCTTTGCAAAAGTAGTTGTGGGCTCTTTAAACAGTGAGCCATCTCTCCAATACTATGCACTGATATCTTAAAAAGCTAAATGTACATACTGAGTTAAGGTACTTTCTATCATTCTATGTGTCATCAGCATCTCTGAGGTCTCAATATGCCCTGACCGCTGTCTTCTCCCACAATTCTTACCACAAACCTGCTATATAGCAGGGAATCATGCAAATGGGGCCTCCCCTCTGTTCATGAAAACCAGCCCTGACCCTGCAGCTCTGGCTGAGGAGCCCAGCCCTGCATTTCCATGTGTGCCCATTTAATGACCAGCACTGAACACAGATCAAACATGGAGTTGGAGCTAAGCTGGCTTTTTTTGTTGCCCATTTACAAAGTAATTTGTGGAGAACAGAAGATGTTCAATGTGAAGTAGACATACATGAGAGGACAAGTGAAAATTTGTGTTTTCAGGTATCCAGTGTGAGGTTAAGATGGTTGGGACTGGGGGAGGCCTGGTGCAGCTTGGAGAATGCCTGAGACTCTCCTGTGTCGCCTCTGGATTCACCTTCAGTAGCTATGACATGAACTGGGTCTGTCAGGTTCAAGGGAAGGGGCTGGAGTGGCTGTCAAAAATATGTACCAATGGAAGCACTATGTACTACAGGAACTCTGTGAAGGACAGATTCACCATTTCCAGAGACAATGCAAAGAACACCTTTTAACTGGACATGAAGAGTCTGAGAATTGAGGACACAGCCACTTGTTACTGTGCAAAAGACTCAGTGAGGGAAGATTCCTGTGAACTCAGACACAATCCTCCCTATGGGATGTTCACAACCAGCAGGGTGCACGGAGAACACTGAGCTCAGATCATAAAGCTGCAAGTGCACAGTCATAAAGTGCTGGACTCTGATGTCACTGAACTGTGTCTGCTCTGTGTCTTCTCATCACAGCATGGATTTTCCAGGGATTCTATTTACAGACAGGATGCACTATTCTTTGTAGTGTCCACATATTTTTTACATTCTGTCTTATTTGTAATTGATATGTTTGTGTATTTATTGTTTAGGATTTCTTTCTGCCTATGTGTGTGTAGATTTGTACACATGTTAACACTGAGGTCTCTATCAGTCTATACCTCACTATTTAAAGAAGTTCTTTCAGTGAGACTGGAACTCACCAGCAGTCTGTACTGGGTAGACCATGATCCTCAGCATCACAGCTTTTCTTACTGATTAGGTTGTAGGTAGTGAACATCAGTTCAACAGTGTTTTGCTATAAGTCTGTTGTTTCTATCCACTGTTTACATTCATTCAAAATCCAAAGCCAGATTTTCATAAAACACTCTATAAACTACAGGAAGTAAAATAGATTTTAGCTATTTGTTTAACTATTTTTTGTTTTCTATAAGATGTACTTGAGAAATTATAAATTATTAAGAAAAAATATATGCCTAATCAAGGATTATTTAATAACTTTGGGTTTTGTTCAAGCTTTATCTGCATATCACATGATAATTAAAATTACCAGAATGGTGTAATTAAATTTCTTGTGCATATACTTAACAAAATTAACACCTATATTAATGACATCAGAGAGACTAAAGGCAACTAGTTTTTGACCCTCAAGAGACATGATGTGTACGTGTGACAACTGGGTTCACCTAAATGACTCCCAAAAGTTTAGAAAACAAAGACGTGGACTGCTTCCTGTGAAGGAGAAAAGAAGGGAAGAGCAACTAGGCACATGTTATAGGCAGTGAACCAGGAGAAGTAAGTACAGGGTGAATTCAGATGTGTTCATTAGAATTTCTTGATGAAGAATTCTAAGCATCCATTTTTGGGGGTGTCTCCTTGTTTTCATTTGGCCATGATGTCTGGACTCAGGATCTGTTTTTCAGGCATTTTGATAGTCACTGTGTGAATTACCTCCTAAGGAGTTTCTAGACCCAGAGAAATTTCATCATTTAATTTTGACAAGAGTAGGGTTGCCCATTTTGTTTTTTTATTTTTTTTATTAATTTTATTTATTTCTGTATGTGTATGAATGCACTGTCTGCATGCAAGTTTGTGCACCCGTGTCGTGCAATGCCGCGGAGGTCAGAGGAGGGTATCAGATTCCCCTGGAACTGGAGTTCTCCTGGAACTCGTAAATTTCTGAGATAACAAGCTGTACTCATAAATTCCTGAGGTTAGTAAGCTGGCTCCTAAACTCCTGAGATAAGTAAGTTGCTCTGGTAAACTCGGAGATAAGCAAGTTAGTAATTTTCTGCGAGCATGTATATCTGACAGCTTTGGCTCCCACCATCTCCTCCCTTCTTTTATACAAAAAGAGGGGGAGCCCCACTTGTAAAGGTGGTTTTCAAGTATCTATGTTTAATATTTTGAACAACCCAAGGTTCCATAGTCAATTGGAGAAGCTTGTATACACAAGCACTGTTGATCAACTTAAGAGTCCATCGCATATAGTTGTAATCTCACAATTCACACCCAGTCTATCTCCCACAGCCCTTACATTCTAACCGACACCGCTCTTCCGCAGATTGTTCGCCTAGGCTTTGGGAGAGGGCACAGGTGGATGAGAAGCAAAACAGTCCACTTTTCCACGGAGAGTGTGATTTTTGACTCTAGTCAGGGTTTTTCCCTTCATGGAATGGAAGCTTATCCAGGGTAACTGTTTTATCCTACTAAACAAAGCACAAGCAATTAGTGTACAGGCACTTAAAAATAATTATTATGGCAAGCTAAGCTGTGAAGCATAGACACAGATGTTTGGACGGTATGTTAATCCACAAGCTGTGGTTTTTCTATAAAAGATGACAAGCTCCTTTTACTAGTGGGCTCATACAATCTCCTAACCACTAGAGGCATAAGCTTTGGCATCACCATGAATTATTCCTTCCAAGGAGAGAGCCATAGCCAATAGATTTGGAAGATTATGTACAACACACTGGCTGCCACGTGTTGCCAAGCCAGCCAATCTCAGGCAGTTGAGGTCAGTGGATGCTGACAGAGGAATCTTGCTTGACTCAAGGAGATCAACTTATTCTTATTTTGGGGTTTTTTATACGCATAGTGGACCTTGGTACTCTATCTCTGGCATTTTACAGAGGCCAAATGTAACATTAACAAGCTGAGTGTCTCAAAAGTAATTTTTTGTCATGCTTACACCAGCGGTCTTTGACAACAGGGAGTTACTGCTTTGTCACTCTCTTGCAATATTCCCATTTTTAGGAAGAAGGCATTTATAATTTGGGGGGCTTGGATCCCCCAGCCAATCATCTCCTTGGCAGAACAATCCATTGGTGACTCAAGGGCTTCCGATCACAATTTGCAAAATAGGTCTCATAACCACTATAAATTAATTTATATTTGGCTCTAGAATAAGAGAATTATCTTTGCACGGCAGAGAAAAAATTCCATAAAATAGAAAAGAAGTTAATGTTTGTACAAGGCGTTTGTGTGAGGAATGTATCCATTTTGTCTTAACTATTAAGGACTTTGGAAAAGAATAATAATAATATAATCACAACTTAAACATTATTATTATCATATTACCAATTAAACCATTATTAGTCACAATATCTTGATATTTATCATAATAATAATTGTCACAATAATAGCCAACAACAATTTGCCATTGATGTTGTATTTATCAATTTTTATTAATAATGTATATCCATAACAATAAATGTAACCTCAAATAACAATTACTAACAATAATTAACAACAATCTATCAAGCGTCACCAGATTGGTTTCACTTGGACTGTTTTCATGTGGTCCCTAGAAGATGAAACCTAATTTTTTCTTCTAAAAATGGTTAAAGTACATGTGGTCCAAGTAAATAATAAATATATTAGACAGTGGTATAGAAGCAAATGTACCAACCGGCGTCACCTAAACAATACAAGAAAATTAAAGATAGATCTGTAACACATCTAAGGAAAACAAAAGGTTATGTTTTATTTTAAGTGTAATAGAGTCTATAAAGTGATTCAGTACTTTATGACTCACACTTATACACAAAGTGTTTTAGAACTTAGTTTTGGTGATGGCAATTTATAAAAGTTGTACTGAACAAAGGCACAGACAGTACATGTGTTATCAATATAGATATACAACACACATGGAAAAAACACCATATACTGTCCATCGATGGTCTGATAGATTTTTAATATGTTGTTACAAAGCTGTTAACAGTATCACCCACATAGATACACAATTTATCTATACATTTATACTAAGAGAGTTTTTATCCTAGTAGGTTGTATTGAATAAACTCACATACTTTTGTTGTAAAACAGCTTGAAAGGAAACGTGAAGTTAGAATACCTGTACTTTTTTTTTTTTTTTTTTTGTCTTTTCGAGACAGAGGTCTCCCTGTAGCCCCAGATGTCCTGGACTCGCTCTGTAGACCAGGCTGGGCCTTGACTCACAAAGATCCGCCTGCCTCTGCCTCCCGAGTGCTAGGATTAAAGGCATGCAGCCACCCCTGCTAGGGAAACTCTTTCAGTTTCTTAAAGAAACAAAAAAAACCAGTTTAGAATTTTTTGTAGAAACTTTAGGAACCCGGGTTCAAATAGGCCTTTGAAAAAGTTTAAGAGGCCTGCCAAAGTAAACTTAATTTATGTGCACAATATAGAATAAAGAACTTTGAAGTGGACACTTTCTAACAGAAACCAACCCAAGGAACACAATGACACAAATCTCGACCAGGAGAGAACAGTTACACACAGAGAGCATTGCATAGACTATGACTGATTATATAATGAGAGATTTCCTTTTCCTTAAGGTGGGCATTAAGTTCCCTACCCACCTTGTCCCATATTTGGGATGAATGGAGGGGCCGTACAATATAACCATGGACAGAGATCTCCAATGAATACATAAAAACTTACCAAATCTTTTTTTCTTTCCTTTTTTTTTGACCGTGCCTGAAAAAAAAAAAAACTTAAAGAAGAAGATGAACTTCTCTTCTTTGCTTAATGGCTTGCCCATATTGTAAACAGGATGAAGATGAAATCATTACTTTCTTCTCAGAGGTCCAGCTTCCGCAGGTGACGGAGAGTCCTCAGTATCAGAATGCAGCTGCAACCACTCTATGATCTCTTCATCCGGGAGGGGTCTGCGACCACGTTGAGGCCCATTCTTGGGTGCCACTTGTCCCATTCCCGCGGGACTCAGTTATTAGTGGAAGACCGAGGGAGACCCCAGACTTGAAATATAATGGGTGGAGAGAAAAGAGGAGACCAAGCAAAGGTTGTCACAGTCTTAGCAAAAGTACTTATACTTTTCAAGCGGAGTGGGGGCTAGTGGTGAACCAGTGCAGGGTGACAGCAGGACTGCAATTGCTCTCCAATGCGCTTGCGATGTCCTGTCGGTACTGTAAATCATCCGTCTGTGCGCCGGCGCCTAGAGGGCGGGAGGGCCATCGGGCAGGAGTGCACGAGAGTGAGTCTGTGAGGGACAACGTAATCGGCAGCAAATTTAGATCCCTAGATCGATCCGGGCGGAGCGAGCAGGGGCCGTCCAGGCGTGTCCAGGCGGGACTGTGTCTCAGTCTCCAACAGAGGACCTATACTCTATTAGCACTCGGGGCTCCAAAATGAGNACCAGCCTAGATCCCAGTGCTGACGATCCAGCTCCCAGTGCCGGTTTAAATTTTAAAAATATTAAAAAATACAATTGGAGACGTTGATGACGGGAGTATTATGATGCCATGGATTGGGATAAGCACTTACCTGCTGTAGAGTGACCCAATGACGGGAATAGCTCGAGCCGCAAAATAGGAGATACATGTCTGGGACACTCCTTATCCTAAACATCCACACTTGGGATGCAGCCAGACTGCAAGAGTGGCCCCCCATGGCCTGCCCAGACACTCTGTGAGGTATGCCAGTTTTCTGGCCCCTACCTCCTCCCAAGAACCGGTTTTGCGGAAAGCAACTCGAGTAGCCTAAGACTCGGGGCTCTACCGGTAAAGACCCGACCATGGAGTCAAATCACATAGCCTAAGACAGACTCTCCTTTTGTAAAGTAAATAAAATAGGGGGACATGTTGGAGACCGAGACACAGTCCCGCCTGGACAAGCCTGGACGGACCCTGCTCGCTCAGCACGGATCCGATCCTAGGGCTATGCTAACGTTTGCTGAAGATAAGCCAGAGGATGTTCCAGTCCACAGGACATTCCAAGCTTATCTTAAACACGGTTTGCAAGTCATGCCAGATCACCCTTGCCCTAACTATTCCCACTGCCCCCCCTTACTTCCTGCCTTTCTGCAAAGTATAAATGTAACCGCTTTTATTTCATTAAAAGAGACCTTGACAACTTTGCTTGGTCTCCCTCTTTTCTCTCGCACCCATTATATTTCAGGTCTGGGGTCTCCCCTCGAGTCTTCCACTAATAACTGAGTCCCACGGGATGGGACAGTCCTCTCTTCCTCTGGAAGTTCTGGACAGGGACCCTCCAATTACAAGTACACCCACTAGGCCTTCTGTTGGTACTGTGAAGTCTGTACACTGGTACACTCACGTAAGACTTAACCAGCTTGTCTTTTCAGTTACAGAAAAAACTGTACACTAACTACTGGCCACTATTTATCTGGATCAAAATACCTGACAACTAAAACAGCCAAGATGGGAGACTGGATTCTAACCCTCCAGCTTGTCACCTGTTCCCTCAAGACTTCGTCCCTCCTCAGCTCTGAAGCAGATACAGAAGAGAGAACAACGTTCCATTCCCCTATAATCAAAAGACTGGAATTTTAGGTCTGAGTTTCCCAAAATTCCAAGGGACACACAGGTGTCCACTTCCTCCAGAGCCTGTCAATCTTATGACTTTTTCCCACCCAGGCTTCATTTTTCAGCTTAAATTCGGCAGACCGATGCTAGTGAGGCCAAATGACTCCTCTCCTTTAAAAACTGCATGGGATTCAGACCTATGCATATCGACTTCCACAATGGAGTGCGATATGGGCACCAATGTGGGTGCGAGGCTAAGCACTGCAAGGGAAGGTCCACGAACCGCCTCTGAATTCCCTGAGAGAATACCTGGCTTGCATGGAGGTTGATATAAAAAAATAAATTACAAAAACGCCCTTCCTCCCCTCCACAAAAGGTATCAAGGGCCAACAATATTAAAATCTTGAAGGAGCCAGGTCCCTTCTCCCCCAATTGGTTAAAGCCCACCACTACAAGTGGAACTCCCCCTCTTTTTGTATAAAAGGGAGGAGATGTTAGGAGCCATGGCCAACAGGCAACGGTCTTGCCACAGCTTCTAGGGTTAACAGGTTTCTGTTTCCCCAAGCCTCATCCATCTAGCACTAGGCAACTGCCCAAGCTTATAGTTTACTTATTAGCACTTCATGCCCCGTTTGGCTGGAGCACCCTGCTTCTTCTTGGGGGTTCACTCGGCCATAACCTTCCCCAGAGGACAATGGGCAGTGGGCGTCCTAGCGACCTAATGGCCTCAAACTCTGCCAGCTGGGGCTGTTTCCTCCTCCTGCTTCTATATAATCTGCCTTACAAAAAATAAACTTTGAGACCTTGATCAGATCTTTGTCTTGGTCTCCTTCTTGTGTGTGGGTTTGTCTCTCATTCAGGTCATTCTCCCCTAAGGTCTTTGTTGAAGACCCAGCACTTGGGATTAGACATGACACTGTAAAGAAAATAGTGTGAGACTTACTCCAGCATAACTGTCTTAAATTAGTGGCAGATAAAGGACTTTCAACAACTTATTAATAACACCAATGAAGAAAAAACTACTCTAAAAACCTGCAACTGGGAGAAATTACCCACATTCATGATGGCATATAAAATACACTATCCAGCCGGGCGTAGTGGCACACACCTTTAATCCTAGCACTTGGGAGGCAGAGGTAGGCGGATCTTTGTGAGTTCAAGGCCAGCCTAGTCTATGGAGCAAGTTCCAGGACAGCTGGGGCTACAGGGAGACCCTGTCTCGAAAAGACCTATATATATTTATCTATAATATATATATATATATACTATCCACATTTTTCTATCTCATTTTTAGATTAAACTTTTCTACTGTTCAGATTTCTGCCATTCAGAATTGATGACATTATGTACTGCAAAACGTGGCTATAAAAGTTTTATTGATAAACCAATAATTTCAGTGATATTACACACAAAAATATTAACATATTTCAAGGATAACATTGTTACAAGCCTTACGTACCTTGTAATTTGCTTATATCTATCCCTGGTTTGGGGTGAAAACAAATGATCTTCCATTGGCAATAAGTGGGAGTGGAGGAGAACTGTACAGGGACGGATAAAAACATACTATTGTACTGCACTTGCTGGTGTATTTTCATACTGTGAAGAAATGGCTTTGCACCAAAGTAAGATTTCCAATCTCTTCAAAAAATAAATGTTCTTTCCAGCAACCCTTTTGTTACATAAGGGACACTAGTCTAAGGAAAACGACTCATGGGAAAGGAAGATGGGAGAAAAAAAAGCCCAAGTTCTATTAAATGTTATTCTAGGAACCTAGTCTCCTGGGCATTTAATTAGAAATGAGACAATCATTCTGTTTAACAAACTCTGTTTACACCAAAAGAATACAAGCAGTTCAATCTATTTTTCTCAAGTTCTTTTTGTCCCCCTTGGGCAAATGACTCCTGTAATGAAGCCCCGGGGTGGGGAGTTCAGAGTAACAAAGGGATAAAGAATACACTTCAATGTAATAGCACTAACATTTATCCTGCAAAATATGACCTTGTACATATTTTGGAAAGACACAGGAGATGCCTATATTTTTTGGTGGTGGTGGTGGGGGGGAGAATCCTGGAGTGATTTTACATTTACTTATTCTCTGCCATGTTTGTGAAACTATGTGCAATTAAATAAAAGTAAAAATCTCTAACATCTCAAGAAGTGTTTTCACGAGGAGGTACTAACAAGGTTAAGCTCAACCTCACTGGTAAAGCAAACTTTCACTACTATTTTGGTCATACAGAACTTCTGTTGTTAAAAGTCCTGTGTAACAAGCAAGTTCTTACTTGTCTTCTTTTCCTTTTGTCTTTCTGTATACCATTTCCCGAAAACTGGCTAGGATCTTATTCTCTCTCTTGCGCCTCTCTTCCTGGTTAAAAGATGCGAGCGCCCTTTTCTCATCGGCACTGTAAATCTGGTTCTCTTTCCGCAGCCTGACAGCCTCCATTCTCCGATGCCTGCTCCCACTCATGACATAGCCCGAACACTCAAACGAGGCAATCTCTTCACTTGTCAACCCAATCTCACCCCTCCGCGGGATACGCTTTCCAGCTTTTACATATTCGGCCATGGCTGCACCTTCACCTGGGAGCAGAGCGTGGCCATAATTCAAAGGTTTCTCATCTTGAGAGATGTGTATTATAGGTGCTTCTGGGCCTATGACGTCCATGGCATCTGAACCTATAGACTGCTCCATCCACGTGTCCTCTGGCGACTCTCTTGGTAAAGCTTTACTGCTCAGTTCTCGGTAGTCTTTCTTAGTCCTCTTCTTCCTCTTTTTGAGTTCTTTCGTTCTGTGTTTCTTCCTCTTCTTCTTGGCCTTTTTAACTTTCTTTCTATCGCTCTCAGAGCTAGAGTAGACGTCCGACTCTGAGTTACTGTCACTGTCGGAGTACTTCCGACGTTTCCTTTTGGAGGGCCGCTTCTTTCTTTTCCTCTTGGTTGAACGGCCGGTCTTCGTCCTTTTCTCTTCCGCGGTGAACTCGGAGCTGCTGCTGCTTTTCCGGTTCTCGGCCTCCTCTTCCGCAGAAGTGTGCTCGTCCGAGTCGGGCTGGGGGAAGCGCGGCGACAGTCCCCACACTTCGGGCACGCCCAGCTCCCCGATGCGCTCCCTCTCTCTCAGCCTCCGCTGCCGGCAGCTCTCCTCCTGGTCCTTCTCGGGGTCCTCCGCGTAGGCGCGGTCCCCGGCGTAGTGGTGGTGGCGGTGTCCACCGTAGAAGGCCGAGGCCCAGGAGGCGCCAGCGCGCTGCCCGGGTGGCCGCTCTCCTGACCTGGGATGGCCGGGCGGACGCGCGGGGTTGGCGCCTCCGGGATGCGGCCGGAAGGCGGCGCCCGGAGGGGAGCGCAGAGCCGGAGCTGCCCACGGCGGGCTCCTGGAGCAGCTGCGGCAGCGTCTCTGAGAGCCCCGAGCGTCCTCGGAGGGCCGGGACCCGGAAACCGGCACCATGGGCAGCTTCCAACCGACTGTCTAAGCGGCGGTTGCAGAGTCACAACCCCGAGCGCCCAGGGCGTCCACCAGCCCGCGCAGGCGCACTCGGAACGAACGCAGCGTGCACGGGGCTGGGGGGGGGGGTGGTTCCGATTCTGCCTATTGGCAGTCGGAGGTTTAGTCTTTGGATGCTTTGGATGGGATCTGCTGGGGGTGGCGGGGGAGGGGGCAGGGGTTGGGGAGAGCCAGCTCCTTGGTCTTTGGAACCAGGACACCCATGAACTGCCTCTCTCTCTCACCTCTGTCTCCTCATTCCTGGGATTACATAATGTCAGCACCTTGAGCTCTGGTGCTGGGCCTCACGACAAAAAAACAGGATGACGTCTATCACATGGGAGAGGATGTGGTGTTCAGTGTCCTTCAAATGAGAATTATTTTAATCCATAACACACCGCCTTTGATTTCAGCCCAGCTGGGGATCAGGAGGCGGGGGCGTGGGTGGATCTCTGAAAGATCGGAGGCCAGCTTGGTCTCCAAAGCGAGGTCCAGGGGCAAGAGGGACACTGTCTCAAAGAAAACCCCAATCCAGAATCCATTTAAGGATCATGGAGGGCATGTAGTTTCTTTAATCTAGAACAGTTTCTCTGTAAATGGTCTAAATGTTTGCTCTCTCAGCTTCCTAAATTGAAATCTCACCACCATTGTTGGTGTTGGGAGGTGGGGTGTTTTGGTAGTGTGGGAATGATAGTTCAAGAGGTCCCAGAGAGCTGCCTGCTTTTTCCATAACGTGAAGACACGCCTAGATGATACCATCTAGGAACTGGGAAGCCAGCCTTGAGGATGAAATACGCCTGTAGTTTCTCAGAGTCCAGAACTGTGAGAAATAAACTTTTGTTTTTAATCCATCCAGTTTATGGTATTTTGTTACAGCAGTTCAAAAAGACTTGACATGACTTTGAAGAGTCCAGTGTGACTGTCCTGTACCAAGTCCCACAAATTGAATTTATCCAACTGGTTGGTGAACTGCAAGGTAATCCAGCCTGCAGGTAATTTGAATATATGGTGATATATAATTCTTACTGGCTTACAACAGCAGGTATCCATTTGTCCCAGTATGTACTTATTAAGACCGACCCTTCCTTCCTTCCTTCCTTCCTTCCTTCCTTCCTTCCTTCCTTCCTTTCTTTCTTTTTCTCTTTTTCTTTCTCTCCTTCCTTCCTTCCTTCAGTCCTTCCTTCCTTTCTTCTTTTTCTCTTTTTCTTTCTCCCTTCCTTCCTTCCTTCTTTCTCTTTCTTTCTTTCTTTCTTTCCTCTTTTTCTATTTCTTTCTCTCTCCTTCCTTCCTTCCTTCTTTCCTTCCTTCCTTTCTTTCTTTCTTTCTTTCTTTCTTTCTTTCTTTCTTTCTTTCTTCTTTTTCTCTTTTTCTTTCTCTCTCCTTCCTTCCTTCCTTTCTTCCTTCCTTCCTTCTTTCCTTCTTTCCTTCCTTCCTTCCTTGCTTCTTTCCTAACTTTCTTTCTTTCCTTCCTTTTTTGGTATTTTTGAGATAGGGTCTCCCTTTAGTCCAGCTGGCCTGGAGCTCACTCTGTAGACCAGGCTGGCCTTGAACTCACAGAGATCTGTCTGCCTCTGCCCCCAACCACGGCTTATTGCCTACTTTCTTAGCCCCTGTCCTATTGCATACTTCCCTCAGTCTCTCCTACCCTACTGCTGACTTCCCTAAATCACCCCTTCTCTATTGCCCATATACAAATAGTGTGTAGGAAACACACAAATAGAAAGTAGGAAATACCTACTTTCCCTTTGCGCCTCTTAAAAAGTTTGCCAAAGCATTATGTAGTTGTTGGCTGTCCTGCCAGTCAGATCCAGACTTTTTTTTGTTTTGTTTTTGGTCTTTTTTAGACAGGGTCTCCCTGTAGCCCCAGCTGTCCTGGAACTCACTCTGTAGACCAGGCTGGCCTTGAACTCACAAAGTTCCACCTGCCTCTGCCTCCCAAGTGCTAGGATTAAAGGCATGCACCACCACACCTGGCTGGGATGCCAGACTCTTAATAAGGCAGAAGTTACTTTTCTGTGGGAGTCCTGTTCACTCTCTCTTGCTGGGTCTCCCCTCCCTCCCGAACCTAACATTGACAAGCAAATCAACATCAAATGGAAGCCAGAATTCGGTTTCTTTTCAAATTGCTTCAGACTGCATTTACAGGTATATTTAATGATCTTTGCACATAAGCATCTATAAATTCGGTATTTTGCTTTGTTTCAATTTGAGACAGGCACTAATGAAAACCATTTTAAAAATGAAAAAGAGGGTCTGACATGGAGCAGAGTCTAGGAAATAACATCAACAAAATGTATCAGTATTGTATCTGTTTAGTGTTTAAAAACTGAGCAAAAACACATGCATTTTGGAAAACTAAAAGAACTTGGAAGCCAATTGGGTGTAAGTGGCCCTCATCTTTAATCCCAGCACTTGGGAGACAGAGGCAGGTGGATCTTTGTGAGTTCAAGGCCAGCCTGGTCTACATAGTGAGTTCCAGGCCAGCTGGGGCTACAGGGAGGAGACCTTGTTTCAAAAAGACCAAAAAAGGGGCTGGAGAGATGGCCTAGTGGTTAAGAGCACTGACTGCTCTTGCAGTGGTCCCGGGTTCGATCCCTAGCACCCACATGGCGGCTGAGAACCGTCTGTAACTCCAATTCCAGGAGAACTCCAGTTCCAGGGGAATCCGATGCCCTCTTCTGACCTCCGTGGCATTGCACAACACAGGTGCACAGACCTACATGCAGACAATACATTCATACACATAAATAAATAAATAAAATAAAATAATTTTTTAAAAAAGACTAAAAAAATAAAAGATCTTGGAGGATTTTGAAAACCGCCCTCTATTGTTATTATTATTATTATTATTGGTCTTTTCGAGCCAGGGTCTCCCTGTAGCCCCAGCTGGCCTGGTACTCACTCTGTAGACCAGGCTGGCCTTGAACTCACAAAGATTCGCCTGCCTCTGCCTCCCAAGTGCTAGGATTAAAGGCATGCGCCGCCATGCCCAGCTGCCCTCTATTATTTTAACTCAGTCACTAACCTCTCTGTGCTGCATTTACTACTTTGTAAGTGGGGTTAATTATATCACCTACCTAACTCATTGGATGAGAATATAAAGATTGTCCTTGAGGAATTCATTTTGTGTTGTTTTGTTAGAGACATGCTCTTATGTAAGCCTGGCTAGCTCCAAACTTGTTATATATTGTTACTGTTTTCATGTTAAAGTCTTCTGTAAATTCTCTTTGTAATATACGATTTCCTATATGGACTTGGTAAGGATACAGGATATTCTTTTTGAAAATATTTTTTATGTGTATGAATGTTTTGCCTGCATCCATGTCATGCAGTGCCCATGGAGGTCAGAAGAAGGCATCAAACCCCCCGGAACTGGAGTTGTGGACAGTTGTTAGCTGCCATGTGGGTGCTGGGATTCCAACTTAGTCCTCTGCAAGAGCAGCCAGTGTTCTTAACTACTGAGCCATTTCTCCAGCCCCGAGACAAGATATTCTTTTTTTTTTTATTTTATTTATTTTTGTATGTGTATGAATGTACTGTCTGCATGTAGGTCTGTGCACCCATGTTGTGCAATGCTGTGGAGGTCAGAAGAGGGTCCCAGATTCCCCCAGAACTGGAGTTCTCCTGGAATTGGAGTTACAGATGGTTCTTAGCTGCCATGTGGTGCCCCGACCTGTGGGACATACAACAGAGGTCAACGGCCTAGAGGAGAGGATGAGGGGACAAGAGACACAAAGAACGTACAGCAAGACAGGTTTTCTGATCAAGCTGACCTCGTTTTATTTTTGAGCAGGGTTTATATAGGTTTTGGACAGGGGTAGGGTCAAAGGAGGAGGAGGCAGCTTGTGTGAGATGGGGCGACTTCTGGTGTAGCCAATGGGCTTTTGCTACATCACGAGTCTCTGGGCAGAGTCCCATTTTGACCTAGGCCTGCTGAGTCACTCAGATGCGGAAGTGACTCTGAAGACAGGTCCTGAAACTCTAGTCAGGCTCGAGGGTCTAAGAAAAGGAACTCCTTGGCTCCCCACATCTCCTCCCTTTCTGTATAGTAGAAAAAGAAATGACAGACCCAAGGGACGGGGATAGAGGCCCAATCCTCGGGAGGATTGAACAGTGCGCTGGGCAAGGGACCGCCCCAGATTTACCTGGGAGGGGGCCCTCCAGCCTCTCAAGGTGTCTTTTTCCTGAGGAGAGGATATGAACGACACCAACCTCTATGCAATCAGGCATTTCCCTCAGGGAACCCAGAATGGGCCACTAATGCCTTTCCCTTGTAGTACTTTGTCTCGAATTCACGTGGGTGTCATCTTTACTCAGCCGGCCTCTGGGATGCTCACGCTGGAAGTATCATTATTGGGAGGAGAGTCCACAAGAGCCCACATCGTCATATGGATGACGCTGGGAGTAAAAGGAGTCCTCCTGGGCCAACTGTTGATAATGAACCTGGATGGGTCGTGCCATGAGATCATCAATGTGGCACTTAATGAATCAAATAAGTCGACTGAAGAGGAAGGGACCCAGGGATAAGACCAGGAGCAGCCCTAACAACGGGCCAATAAAGGGGAGAAGGAAGGGGAGAAGTCCATTCCAGGTGGACCACATGGGATTGTTGAAGAGTGCCTTTCATCTTCGCTCTAGTTCTTGGTGTTCTTGGATGCGTCCTCTGACGATACCCGATTTGTTAGCGTAGAAACAGCATCTCTCCTGTAGGGCTAAGCAGATTCCTCCCTTGTCTGCAGTTAGCAGGTCTAATCCTCGTCTATTTTGTAAGACAACCTCGGCTAGGGAATCTAATTGATACTGGAGATCGCTAAGTGAGTGTGGTACCAAATTAATGTCCTGAATGATTTGTTGGGAAAGCTTGTGATATGAGGAAAGGGCCACTCCTAGTCCAGATGACCCGGTGGCTAGTGCTCCTGATATCCCTAGGCCAATCAATGGGGGGATGAATTGGACTGCCCTTTTCTTTCTGGGAATGAACGTATCAAAGCTCGGGAGGGGAATGGGCTCATCTCCTGCAAGGATGTCTAGTTGGGGTAACAGTAGGACAGGAACACAGATGCCTGTCCAAATAACTGGTAGTTGGGAGTAGGCCAAATTGTCTCCGCAGACAAAGACCAGCCCCTGCCGGAGGCATACAGGGCCAGTGAGGTTGGAGATGTTTAGAAGGCGATTGAAGGAGACGATGGATACTACTCACAGATCTAAGTCATTAGAATTGTTACAAGGGGGGCAAAGAAACAGTCGGAAGTGTTAAACCCCGAGGATGTTACCTTAAAAGGGGGTTGTAGGGAGCAATTGGAGAATGGGGACAGGGAGATATTTTGAAAAACAGGAATTACCAGGGGCCAAACAGGTGCAAGGGGTAAGCACAACCAGCAATCCTGAGCTAAGTTGGGGTTGGTAGAGTTAAGGGCTCAGTGAGAGGTGACTAATATGTCTTCTGTCTAAGAGTCGAGGTCAAGGATGGGGGATTTTGGTAGTGCTAAGGGATGATAGTGGGTCCTTGGGTAGAGGTTGTCAATTCTGGCTTGGATTTCTTCTTTCATGATATTATCTCTTACCTTGTCAGTAGGCCCATCGTCAGATGATAGGGGAGAGGGTTCCTGAGGCCAGCAAGCTGGTTTATCCAGGGCTGTAAGGGCCGAAGTACAGGAGGCTTTGAATAATTTGTTTTTACCTATAGTGCCTCCGGGGATAGTATTAGACCAATCATTAATGGGGGTTGTCTCTCTCTTTGCAGAGTGGTGGTTGGTAAAAAAGTAAGGTTGTCCCTTATGGGAACATTCAGCATAGGTGCCATAGCAAGAGGAGTGCATCTCATGGACAAAGGTACAGTCGCTAGGACATTGTCCATCTATGGGTGGGAGGAGAGGCTTTGGATGATGTACACATTCCCACATAGAGGGGCAGTTGCCTGGCAATCCAGTCCAGTAAACATGATAGGCAGAGAACGTGCCACAGTCAACAGAGGAGAAGTAGGCACTGGTAGGGGTGGCCACATACCCGCCTTTGCATTGACAGACAGTGGTAGCCTGGAGAGACTGTCCCCCATGGGTTTCTCGGAGGCCTGCATGGATGTAGGGGGGGTGGAAGACACAGGCTGCACCTCTTCCCCAAATGAGGACAGGGTTGGGGCCTTTCCAGGAACCCGTCAATGGGTCCCTCCATTTTACCAAAGCATGGGAGTCGGTTGATTTGGGGTGCCAGAGGTGGTAGGCAGAAGTCCGCCCAGTTAAATCAAGAATAAGGAAGTTGAGGATAAACAGGGCATGATTAATTCGATTGAGGGGTCTAGTCATGGGGTAAAAGGAGGCAATGTCTTGTTTTGTGTAGGGTGGCCTTAAGGGTTTGGTGAGCCCTTTCTACTATTCCTTGACCCTGGGGGTTATAGGGAATCCCAGTAATATGCTTGATTTTGAGGGCGGAACAGAATTGTTGGAACTTGGATCCTGTATAGCCAGGTCTATTATCTGTTTTGATTGTTTTTGGCTTACCCATCACAGAAAGGCAATGAAGGGTATGAGCAATAACATTTTTGGAAGCCTCACCAGAAAGGGGGTAGCATATAAAAATCCACTGAAGGTGTCTATTGTTACATGGACATATTTTGACTTGCCAAAGGAGGGGAAATGGGTAACATCCATCTGCCATATCTCATTGGGGATTAAGCTGCGAGGGTTAACCCCATAGTGGGGGGTTGGAAGGTGAGTGACACAGTTGGCACAATTTTTGACAATCTCCCGAGCCTGATCTCTAGTTATCTTAAACATAAGGCGTAAGGTGTTAGCATTTAGGTGATGGAGGGAATGAGCTCGTTGGGCTAATTGTAAGGAAATGGTGTCAGTGGGGTGGGGATCCACAGCGCCCACAAAATTAACAAACGAGGCAGCCCAGGTGGCAAGATTGGCAAGCTCATTTCCTTTTGATAAAGGCCCGGGGAGTCCTGAGTGGGCTCGTAGATGTCCTATAAAGAAAGGGGATGTTCTCTTGTAATCTATTGTTGAATTTGTAAAAACAAGTTAGTGGCATTAGAAGTGGGCTTGATGAAGGGGGTGGTTTCCAGTAAATGGACAGACTGAGCTATATAGGCGCTATCCATGTAAAGGTTAATTGGGGAGGCATGTAATTGTTTGAAAACCTGGAGGACTGCGAAAAGTTCCACAAGCTGTGCCGAGGTGAAAGGGGTGGCAAGGGTATTTGTCTTGTTATCTATGACAAAGGCAGCTGTGCCTGAGGAGGAGCCATCTGTGAACACCAGGGAACCTTTGTTAAGGGGGAGGTGAGGGGGAGGTGAGGGGGAGGTAACCCTAGGAAAAACCAAAGGATGCACCCTTGCAAACTGTATTAAGGGGTCATTAGGATAGTGGTTATCTAATTGTCCGGGGAAAGAGCCACAGGCCACCACCCAATCATCATTAGACTGGAGTAGCCAGTCCACCTGGCCTGCAGTGTAAGGGACAATGATGGTATCGGGTTCCTTACCAAAATACTGTTGTGATATCTTTCTTCCCTTTATAATAAGGTTAGCAGTGAGGAACAGGTATGTAGCAAGGACCTTGGAGGGATTTGATGGCAAGGGGACCCAGAGAAGGGGTTTACCAGATTTGGGTGTGGATTTGTTTTTCTGCCAAAACACTCCAATGAGTGAGTGGGTATTGGCACAGATGATGAAAAGGAGGGGTTGGGAATAATAGATTTGGTAAATTGTTTGTTGAGATATAGCTTGACTAATGTAGTGTAGGGAAGATATTGCTCGCGGTGTCAAGGAACAAGGAGAGAGTGGGTGAGAGTCTCCCACTAGGAGTTCATAAAGTGGAGTCAGGGAGGCGGGAGAGATCTTAAGATAAGGCCTTAGGAATTGTAGGTTGCCAAGGAATTGTTGGGGACTATGGAGGTTATTGAGGGAGGCTAAATGAAATTCAATTTTGGGAGTGAATATCTGTTGAGAACGAAGCTCATATCCCAGATAAATATAGGGGCAGTCATTTGAAACTTATCGGGAGACGCCTGCAGCTTATAGAACTGGAATAACTCTAGGAGTTGGTGAAAACAGTACAGGCCTTGTTGTTTGTCCAGGGCTGCGATAAGGACATCATCCATATAATGGAGTACATATACCTGAGGCCAGCACTCTCGTACTGGTTGAATAGCCTGAGCAACGAATTTTTGAGCAAATGTTGGGCTGTTTGCCATGCCTTGAGGGAGCACCCGCCATTGGTATCTCAGCATGGGGCCCTGAAAATTAATTTGCGGTAAGCTAAAGGCAAAGTGGCAGCAGTCTAGAGGATGTAGAGGGACAGTAAAAAAGCAATCTTACAAATCAATAATAATTTTGAAGCAGCCAGCCGGGATGGCAGCGGGGGAGGGCAGACCTGGTTGCAAAGCCCCCATGGGGACCATGACCTTATTTATTGCTCAAAGATCCTGGAGGAGCCTCCACTTTCCAGATTTCTTTTTTATTACAAAGATGGGAGTGTTCCAGGGAGAGTTAGATGGTTCAATATGGCCGGCTGCCAACTGCTCCTGTACTAGCTGTGTGGCAGCCTTTAACTTTTCCTGAGTAAGGGGCCATTGATCAACCCAGATGGGGCCAGACACCTTCCATGTGATTTTGTTGGCATGCCTCTGGCGTGCAGGAATGATCATGGCCCCTGCTAGAAAGGGGAGCCCAGGCCCTTGCGGTCAAGCTTTGTTGAAACAGTGAGGGGTCGTTTTATACCTCGGATGGTTTTTCCCAATCCCTGACCTGGTAGATATCCCTGGGCAAACATTTGCTTTGTGACTGTCTCATTTGGACTGTACATTATCACATTCATTTGAGATGGGAGGTCTCGCCCCCAAAGATTAAGTGTGAGACCAATGCTAACAAAGGGAGTGACTGTTCCTGAGTTACCTTCCTGGTCGACCCATGTCAGTGCCTTAGCACTGATCTGAGTGTTGGTAGACTGGCCTATACCTTGAAGGTCAGTGAAAGAGTCAGTCAAAGGCCAAGAGGACGGCCAATGTTTTTTTGCAATTACAGTGGTATCAGCTCCGGAGTCGAGAAGGCCATGAAAAAGTTTGCCGTCTAAACAGAGGCTCAGCATGGGCCTCGAGGGGGTGATCTTATGGATCCAATAGGAACCAAGAATGCCCCGACCTGCGGGACATACAACGGAGGTGGATGGCCTAGAGGAGAGGATGAGGGGACAAGAGACACAAAGAACGGACAGCAAGACAAGACTTCTGATCAGGCTGACCACGTTTTATTTTTGAGCAGGGCTTATATAGGATTTGGATGGGGGTAGGGTCAAAGGAGGAGGAGGAGGCAGCTTGTGTGAGATGGGGTGACTTCTGGTGTAGCCAATGGGCTTTTGCCACATCACGAGTCTCTAGGCAGAGTCCCATTTTGACCTAGGCCTGCTGAGTCACTCAAATGCGGAAGTGACTCTGAAGACAGGTCCTGAAACTCTAGTCAGGCTCAAGGGCCTAAGAAAAGGAACTCCTTGGCTCCTCACAATGTGGGTGCTGGGGATCGAACCCAGGTCCTCTACAAGAGCAGTCGGTGCTCTCAACTGCTAGGCCATCTCTCCAGCCCTGAAAAGATATTCTTAAGAGCTTCTCCCAAATGGATCGTACTGCTTGTTCTGATGTATATAATCATGGAATATTCAAGATTTAGAGATGCCTTTTTCTTAGCTTCCCTGGTTTGTCTCTGAAAGAACAAGGAAGGTACTTAAGAGTAGGGAAGGACAGCCACATTTGACCCTAATCAGTTCTGAACATGTTTTGAGAGTTTTGTCTCTAAGAGACTCCTGGCTTGAGTGGAGTTGTGCATGTGTAGGTGCATGCATGTGCCACATGTATCTAGGTACCTGTATCTATATTTATGTAGGTAGTTACAAGTGGCATCAATGAGGCATGTCTGTGAGGGCTTTTCCAGAGAGGTTTAGATAGGAAAAGAACTACACTCATTGTGGCTGGCACCATTGTGGCGTAGGTCCCAGATTATGAAAAGGAAAATAGGAGAAAGCCAGATGAGTATCAGAATTCGTCTTTTCTTCCGATGTAGATGTCCACAAACAGCTCCCTGCCACCCCTGCCGCCATGCTCCTGCTGTGATAGACTGCACACTCAAACACTCAACCACAGTACATCCTTCTCTTTTTTTTATTCTTTTTTTTTTATACAAGATTACATTACAAGGGGCTGCAGAGACAGCATAGCAGTTAGGAGCGCCCACCACTCTTGCAGAGGACTCGGGTTCGATCCCCAACACCCCCATGGCGGCTGAGAACCGTCTTTAACTCCAGTTCCAGGGGAACACCCTCTGCTGACCTCCAAGGTACTGCAGGACACAGGTGCACAAACCTGCTTGCAGACAGTACATTCATACACATACAAAAATAAATAAAATTTAAAAAAGAAAAAAGATTATATTACAAATCAAATCTAAACCTGTGTCCCCCTCCCTACCCCCCCACCCCACCAGAGCTCATGCATTCTGCCAAATATGTTTTTCATCTTTTTCTCAGTCTCTCTCAAAATTCTCAATGCAGAAGTTGACTGTTTTGAGCAGAAGTTCACCGTTTCAGTCAGTTCTTTGACAGTCTTTTCTGTTGCTGTTGTTGTTGTTGTTGTTTCCAATATGCATCACTCCCAAATACTAGGATGAAAGCTTAAGCCAGGCGTGGTGGTGCATGCCTTTAATCCTAGCACTTGGGAGGCAGAGGCAGGCGGATCTTTGTGAGTTCAAGGCCAGCCTGGTCTACAGAGTGAGTTCTAGGACAGCTGGGGCTACAGGGAGACCCTGTCTTGAAAAAAAAAAAGAAAGCTCAAGGAGCCCTGCACAAGAAATACAACTAGGTAATTGGCACTAGCATTCACAGATGAGGGATACCATTCATTGTTTGTTTTTCTGGGACTATGTTACTTCACTTAGCATGATATCTTCTAGTTCCATCCATTTACCTGAAAAGTTCATGATGTCATCTTTCTTTACTACTGCATAGAACTCCATTGTGTAGATGTACCGTATTTTCTCTATCCAATCATCAGTTGAAGGGCACTTGGGTTGGTTCCAGGTCCTTGCTATTGTGAAGAGAACTACAATAAACATGGTTGTGCATGTATCTCTGTGGTAAGATGAGTCTTGTGGGGATATACCCAGGAGTGGTATGAGTGGGTCAGGTGGTAAGCTCATTTTGAGTCTTCCACGGGTTCTCCACACTGCTTTCCATAGTGGATGGATGAGTTTACATTCCCACCAGCAGTGGATGAGTGTTCCCCTTTCCCCACAACCTCTCCGGCACTTGGTATCATTTGTTTTCTTCATCCTAGCCAGTCTTATCATAGTGAGATGATATCTTAAAGTGGTTTTAATTTGCATTTCCCTAATTATTAGCGATGTTGAACACTTTTTAAGATGATTCTCAGCCATCTCTAATTCCTCACTTGTGAAGTCTCTGTTCAGCTCCATCTTTTGAGTGAGTCATTTGTTTCCTTCTTTGTTTTTTTGAGTAGTTTATATATTCTGGAAATCAATGCTCTGTCAGATGTATCTGCGATGAAGGTATTCTCCCACTCCGTTGGATTTCTCTTCACTTCCTTGATTGTTTCTTTTGATGTACAGAAGCTTTTGAGTTTAATGAGGTCCCATTTGTCAATTGTTGATCTTATTTCTTGCATAGCTGCTGCCTGATTTAGGACATCTTTTCCTATGCCTATGTCTTGTAGGCTGCTGCCAACTTTTTCTGTATCACCTTTAGAGTTTTGGGTTTCACATTGAGGTCTTTGATCCATTTGGAGTTGACTTTTGTACAGGGCAAGAGGTAGGGGTTTAATATTATTCTTCTACAAGTGGTGATCCATTTTTGCCAGCACCACTTGCTGAAGATGCTATTTTTACTCCATTTTGTCTTCTTGGCCCCCTTGTCAAATATGAGATGGCTGAAATTGTATGTGCTTAAGTTTGTATCCTCAGTTTTGTTCCATTGGTCAACAGGATAGCCCTGTAGTAAAGTTTGAAAGCTGGTATAGCGATCCCTCCTGTATTGCTCTTTTCGCTCAGGGTTACTTTGGCTATTTGGGGTCTTTTGTTTTTCCATATGAAATTAAGAACTTTTTTTCCCAAGCCTGTGAAGAAACTCTTGGGGATTTTAATTGGGATCATGTTGAATCTATAGGTTAGTTTGGGTAGAATGGACGTTTTTACTATATTAATTTTCCCAATCCATGAGCATGGGAGGTCTTTCCATCTTCTGATGTCTTCTTCAATTTCCTTCTTCAGTGGTTTAAAATTTTTTTGTAGAAACCTTTGGTGTCTTTGGTTAGGTTTGTTCCTAGGTATTTTATTGTTTTTGAGGCTATTTTGAATGGGAAGTTTTCCTGTACTCCTTCTTCAGTTGCTTGTTGTTGGTGTAAAGAAAGGCTAATGAGTTTTCTGTTAATTTTGTATCCTGCCACTTTACTGAAACTCTTAATATTTTTTAGGAGTTTTCTCATGGAGTTTTTAGCATGCCTTAGGTAAACAATCATATCATCAGCAAAAAGGGATAGCTTGACTACCACTTTTTCAATTAGTACTTTAATTTCCTTTTCTTGCTTTATTGTCCTAGCAAGTGTTTCAAGCACTATATTGAAGAGAAGTGGTGATGGGGGCAGCCTTACCGAGTTCCTTCCTTTAAGGGGAATGCTTCTGTAGTTTCTTCATTTAGGATGATGTTGACTGTAGGTTTCCTGTGTATGGCTTTGATTACATTGAGGAATGATCCCTCCAATCCAATTCCCTCTAGGACTTTAAGCATGAAGGATGCTGGATTTTGTCAAAGGCCTTTTCTGTGTCAATTGAGATGATGGTGTGGTTTTTGTCTTTCAGTCCATTTATGTGTTTTATGATATTTATTGATTTTCATATGTTGAACCATCCCTGCATCTCTGGTATGAATCCAACTTGGTCATGATGGATGATCTTTTTGATGTGGGTCTGTATGCAGTTTGCAAGTATTTTGTTGAGAATTTTTGCATCTGTGTTCATTAATGAGATAGGTCTATAGTTCTCCTTTTTGGTTGTATGTTTGCCTGATTTGGGTATTAGAGTGATGCTGGCTTCATAGAAGGAATTTGGGAGATTTCCCTCTGTTTGAATCCTTCTGAACAATTTGAATAATAATGATTGTAAGTCTTTTTGAAATGTTTTATAGAATTCTGCCATAAAACCATTTGGGCCTGGGCTTTTTTAAGTTGGGAACATCCTTCTCTTAAATCACTTCTTCTTGTCTGGTATTTTGTTCACAGCTATGAGAAAAATAACCAATACCACTGGCATATTCGTTACTTTAGTGACGCCACGACATTGGCCTTGAGAGAGACAATTATTTTGACTCACAGCTTTAGCTGGATTTCAGCCATTGTGGGGAAGGCATGGTGGCAGCAGTGAGGATGGGGCTCTTTACAGGGTGGCTAAGTAGGAGGGAAGAAGGAATACAGCAAAGAACCAGGGTGGATATAGCCCTGGCAGACATGCCGGAGGTGACCTACTTCATCAAGCTAGGCTCCACCTCCTTCTTCACCCCACCCTGTGCCAAGAACACCCTTATGTTATGCATCCATCAGGCCTTCTTCTATTTGTTGCCCTCATGGTTGTGATCTAGAAGATGTGTATTGTATCCATCTCCTAGATTTTTCTGAATCCACTGAAGTTGACAAGTTTAACATCACAGCTGATCACATCAGAATGTGGCCTATGGAGCCTCTGGTAGTGCTGTGGAGCCTCTGGTAGTGACATGGAGCCTCTGGTAGTGCTGTGGAGCCTCTGGTAGTGACATGGAGCCTCTGGTAGTGCTGTGGAGTCTCTGGTAGTGACATGGAGCCTATGGTAGTGACACAGAGCCTCTGGTAGTGCTGTGGAGTCTCTGGTAGTGACATAGAGCCTCTGGTAGTGATGCAGAGCCTCTGGTAGTGCAGTGGAATCTCTGGTAGTGCTGTGGAGTCTCTGGTAGTGCTGTGGAGTCTCTGGTAGTGCTCTGGAGTCTCTGGTAGTGCTGTGGAGTCTCTGGTAGTGCTATGGAGTTTCTGGAAGTGCTGTAGGGTCTCTGGTAGTGCTGTGGGGTCTCTGGTAGGGCAGTGGAGTCTCTGGTAGTGCTGTAGCATCTCTGGTAGTGCTGTGGGGTCTCTGGTAGTGCTCTGGGGCCTCTGGTAGTGCTGTGGGGTCTCTGGTAGTGCTGTGGAGTCTCTGGTAGTGCTGTGGGGTCTCTGGTAGTGCTGTGGGGTCTCTGGTAGTGCAGTGGAATCTCTGGTAGTGCAGTTGAGGTTCTGGTAGTGCTGTGGAGTCTCTGGTAGTGCTGTGGGGCCTCTGGTAGTGCTGTGGGGTCTCTGGTAGTGCTGTGGAGTCTCTGGTAGTGCTGTGGAGTCTCTGGTAGTGCTGTGGAGTCTCTGGTAGTGCTGTGGAGTCTCTGGTAGTGCTGTGGAGTCTCTGGTAGTGCTGTGGAGTCTCTGGTAGTGCTGTGGAGTCTCTGGTAGTGCTGTGGAGTCTCTGGTAGTGCTGTGGAGTCTCTGGTAGTGCTGTGGAGTCTCTGGTAGTGCTGTGGAGTCTCTGGTAGTGCTGTGGAGTCTCTGGTAGTGCTGTGGAGTCTCTGGTAGTGCTGTGGAGTCTCTGGTAGTGCTGTGGAGTCTCTGGTAGTGCTGTGGAGTCTCTGGTAGTGCTGTGGAGTCTCTGGTAGTGCTGTGGAGTCTCTGGTAGTGCTGTGGAGTCTCTGGTAGTGCTGTGGAGTCTCTGGTAGTGCTGTGGAGTCTCTGGTAGTGCTGTGGAGTCTCTGGTAGTGCTGTGGAGTCTCTGGTAGTGCTGTGGAGTCTCTGGTAGTGCTGTGGAGTCTCTGGTAGTGCTGTGGAGTCTCTGGTAGTGCTGTGGAGTCTCTGGTAGTGCTGTGGAGTCTCTGGTAGTGCTGTGGAGTCTCTGGTAGTGCTGTGGAGTCTCTGGTAGTGCTGTGGAGTCTCTGGTAGTGCTGTGGAGTCTCTGGTAGTGCTGTGGAGTCTCTGGTAGTGCTGTGGAGTCTCTGGTAGTGCTGTGGAGTCTCTGGTAGTGCTGTGGAGTCTCTGGTAGTGCTGTGGAGTCTCTGGTAGTGCTGTGGAGTCTCTGGTAGTGCTGTGGAGTCTCTGGTAGTGCTGTGGAGTCTCTGGTAGTGCTGTGGAGTCTCTGGTAGTGCTGTGGAGTCTCTGGTAGTGCTGTGGAGTCTCTGGTAGTGCTGTGGAGTCTCTGGTAGTGCTGTGGAGTCTCTGGTAGTGCTGTGGAGTCTCTGGTAGTGCTGTGGAGTCTCTGGTAGTGCTGTGGGGTCTCTGGTAGTGCTGTGGAGCCTCTGGTCGTGTTGTGGAGTCTCTGGTAGTGCTGTGGGGTCTCTGGTAGTGACATGGAGTCTCTGGTCGTGCTGTGGAGTCTCTGGTCATGCTGTGGAGTCTCTAGTCATGCTGTGCCGTCTCTGGTCATGCTGTGGGGTCTCTGGTCGTGCTGTGACAGTGCTCATTTTCCCAGCCTACTCCCACCTCTCACTTACGTGGGCACTCCCATCCCTCCACTTGGGTTCCATCTACACTCACTGTGGGTTGAACGGCCGTCTCTTTCCCCATTTCTTTTGGCCCTACTTAATGTTTTTTGGCTGAACTGTTCACTAATGGAGTAAGGTAGGATTTTGCTGAATTGAAAAGAAAATTATTGTCGGGTGTGGCGGCGCACGCCTTTAATCCTAGCACTTGGGAGGCAGAGGCAGGCGGACCTTTGTGAGTTCAAGGCCAGCCTGGTCTACAGAGCGAGTTCCAGGACAGCTGGGGCTACAGGGAGACCCTGTCTTGAAAAGACCAAAAAAAAAAAAGAAAATTATTATGGAAAGCATAATGATCAGGTCACCCATCTACACAAGTACTTCAGTAAAAAGGTGTAACATATATGTACTTAAAAAGAAATGAGGGACTGGAGAGATGGCTCAGCAGGTAAGGGTACTGGCTGCTCTTACAAAGGACCCAGGGTCAAATCCCAGCATCCACATGGAGACAAACAACCATCTGTAACTCCAGTTCCAGGGGAATCCGATTACCTTTTCTGACCTCCATGGGCACTGCATGACACTACATACACACACACACACACACACACACACACACACACACACACACTTTTTTTTTAATTTTATTTATTTTTATGTGTATGAATGTATTGTCTGCATGTAGGTTTGTGCACCTGTGTCGTGCAATGCCATGGAGGTCAGAAGAGGGTGTTGGATTCCCCTGGAACTGGAGTTACAGATGGTTCTCAGCCACCATGTGGGTGCTGGGCATCGAACCCAGGTCCTCTACAAGAGCAGTCGGTGCACTTAACCGCTAGGCCATCTCTCCAGCCCACACACACTTTTTAAAAATGGTAACAAGGGCTGTAGAGATAGATAGCTCATTAGATAAGAGCACTTACTGCTCTTCTGGAGGACCTGAGTTCAGTTCCCAGCATCCATTTTGGGTAGTTCTCAACTGCCTGCAACTCTAGCTCCTGAGGATCTGATAACCTTTTCTGGTCTCTGCAGGCACCTACACACATGTGGCATATCCACACAGAAACAGACACAGACAGATAAATAAAAATAAATCTTGTTTTTAAAATGATCAGGCAAGGAGTGGTGGCACACGCTTTTAATCCTAGTACTAAGGAGGCAGAGGTGGGTGGATCTCTGTGAGTTCAAGGCCTACATAGTGAGTTCCAGGCCACCCAGCATCATCTTACTACATAGTGAGACCCCATCTGAAAACAAGAAAATGATTAATGTCCTCAATATCACTGTGCTCTAGTTGTCTCCCTTGTCTCAACTGTGTCTTTTCACAATTGTTTTGTTCTACTCAGAGTCCAAATAGAGTTCATTGCTGCACCTGGCTGATCTTTTCATCTAGACAGTCTCCCTTTCTCAAGATTGCTTTGGCAACTTGGTTTGAGAGCGTGTGTATCTAACTAATTTACTTTACTAGAGTGTCAGTCAGGGCTAGAGAGAGGCAGGAAGAACGCAGGAGAGAATCAGGTATCCGAGGCTGGGGAGCAGAGTTTCTAGAGGTGTACATTAGTGTAAATATGGTTGGTAAAGAGGCCAGAGAAGGGGAGCTGGGGTGGCTTGGAGATGAGTTACTTGGGCAGGTGCCACCTCAGCAGCTGCACTGGCACTTGATCACCTACAGTGTGTTAAGTGTTGGTGGGATGGATTAGTGTAGCGCTCACCCCTCATCAAAGAAGCTTCTTTTTGCAGCATATGGAGGCTCTTGACAAGATCTACAACTATTCAAAGCACAGAGAATAGGAGACCATGGAATCCTGGTTGGTATCTCTACAATACCATCCCTATACCTTAGCTCAGGGACTATTGTGGGAGAAGGTGTGGAAATAATGTGAAGAGTCAGGGGATCAGGACCCCTGCTGTTAGATAGTGTCTTCCAGAGCCAGCAGGGAAGCTGCACCCAGGAAATCTCAATACTATGCTAGCCTGAACAAGACCTGCAGAACTACAGCGCCAGTAAGCATCCCAGTGTGTAGTAAATTTCACAGGGCCCTACCACTAGATGAAGCAGTGCAGACTGTCAATGGCTGCTGATATTAGGAGAGAATCAGCTTTCTCCAGGGAGGAGCCCCCTGAGAATTTATCCAATTCCAGCTGGTCAGCCCTAAACATGTGTATATATGAACACAACTAAATGGACTAAGATGCATATATAGACACACGTATAGGTGGGCGTGGTGGTACACACCTTTAATCCCAGCACTTATGAGGCAGAGGCAAGTGGATCTTTGTGAGTTCAAGGCCAGAGGTTACACAGCGAGTTTCAGGACAGCTGGGATTACAGGGACACCCTGTCTCAAACAAACAAACAAACAAACAAAAACCACACATATATGTGTAAGTATGTAAGTATGTGTATGTAACAATCATAGAATAAGAGGTCATGAATTTGGGGAGGGGGGCACCAGGGAAGTAGGGTGGAGGGAGGGGTGGACATGATGTAAGCATGATACTCCTGTATGAAATTCTCAAAAATTAAAAGTGAAAATCAAAGAATTGTTTGAAGGTGGGGTCTACGTTCAGAGCCGGGAAGACTTTCTCTAAAGTAGTTTGGGTTTCAAGGGGAGGAAAGAGAGTGGCGGGTGAAAGCCAAGAAGAGGAAAGGGCCAGGGGCCGTCACTACCACAAGTGCTGTGCTCTGCTTCTCAGCTGTTTCTGGAGACCAAAGAGCCCACTGAACTTCTAAGCATTCTGGGACTCCTGCTTTTCCCTCTGCATTGTGTGGACATTGTTCCAGCTGCATAGGCAAGCTTTACATCGAAAAGAACCGGAACTACCACAACCTGCCTCCAGGACTTAAAGATTCATTCCGGTTATGAACCAGCTCTGTCTTCCTTTCACCACTCTTTGCCCATCCTTTTGGGTGGGGGTACCGACAGAATCAATAATGGGTTAATGCACAAAGAACCACAGAGAAGAGCTTCCTAGAGAGACCAGGAAGTGGCTTTGGTTCCCACCGACGCTTCCTGTACCCCCAAGCTCCTGTCCTGTGTCTGCATAAAGTAGTCTTTTTATCCTGGAACATCCTTTGGGAATATTTATTTGTGGGATTGGGGGGCAGAGAGTACCCCGCAAAAGCTGGAACTATAAAAGGCACCTGTGCAGCTGCGCCTCGGGTTTCCTGGGGCGAGACTGGGATCCCTAGCATTTCTTACCTTTCAAGAATCCTCTAAAGGTTTACAGCTCTCAGCTAGTGTGAGCCTCGACTCCTGGCTTGGCTCGGGATGGCTGGAGAAGCGAGAGCGAGCGCAGCCTTGGACGCTCTGTCTGCAGAGGAGGGCACTGAGATTTTGGCGGTGAAGGTGGAGGAGGCAGAGACTTCTCCCTTGGATGAGGAGGGCGGTTGGCTGGGCAGCCCAGGGCCCGACCGCTCCCGCCAGCGCTTCCGCGCTTTCCGCTACCCAGACGCTGCAGGGCCCCGCCAGGCGCTCAGCCGCCTCCGCGAGCTCTGCAGACAGTGGCTGCGGCCAGATATGCACAGCAAGGAGCAGATCCTGGAGCTGCTGGTGCTGGAGCAGTTCCTGACCATCCTGCCAGGGGACCTGCAGAGCTGGGTGCGCGAGCAGCACCCCGACAGCGGGGAGGAGGTGGTGGTGCTGCTGGAGTACTTGGAGAGGCAGCTGGATGAGCCACCGCCACAGGTAGAAGGAACAGGTTTGGGGTCTGAGACTGCTCTGTGCCTTCCAGAGACCTCAGGATCCAATGGAGTGACCCCCAGAATAGTATTACTCCCTAGAGGAAAATCTGTAGAGAATTTGGGCACAGTGTGTGGAACAGAGTCGTGATAAGGTCAGGTCTCTACTACCTGATGAATCAGAAGACCCGAGGGCAGGTGTGGCAGTAGCTCGCGGGACTGAAGATGCTTTCTTTCCAGTGCTGTGAAAACATCTGCAGTTTCGGTTGATGACCGTCCTGCAGCTGCTTATGCCACATTGCTTTCTTGCTTCCATTGACAGTGGAAGGAAATGCCACGTTTTTCTAGACCCAAAAGAAATAAAGCCTTTTTTCTACCCAAATTCGTGGAATCACTGCCTGAACCTCTGGTAGAAAATAGGTCAGTTTTTGTTTTTTGTTTTGTTTTTGTCTTTTTGAGACAGGGTCTCCCTGTAGCCCCAGCTGGCCTGGAACTCACTATGTAGATAGACCAGGCTGGCCTGGAACTCACTGAGATCCACCTGCCTGTGCCTCCTGAGTGCTGAGATTGAGGGCGTGGGCCACTACACACAGCTGGAAATAAGTCAGTTTTACCTCCATCTTCTGGCCTATTTCAGAGACATTTCCTTCCTGCGTCCTCCAGTGTCGTTGTATCAGGGACACGCGGGCAGGGCCTCCTCACCAGTGACCAGGAGTCCGAGGTTCTGGTCTTGGAGCTGTCGCCCTGAGCTCTGTAACAGTGAAAAGTCAGCTCAATTCTTTGCACTCAGAGGTGTGGGAAATGCTGAGCAGCAAAGGAGAAGGCAACCTGTAAACCGTCATTTACATACAAATATCTGAAAGAAAACTGCATCTGAGGAGAGTTTTATTTGTGTTGTGACTAGAGTTAGCTGGTTACATGCAATGTAATTATATTTACTAGTTTTCCCAAACCTTGCAACGTGGAAATTATTGTCCTTATTTTTCAGATAAGAGGTAAGGTCTTTTAAAGATTTTCTCTTACCAGCTTCATAAAGGAACAGAGGGGCAGAATGAGGAAGCAGAGTGATGGCTGCTAGCTCAGCCTCCACAGCCTTTCTGTCCAAACCGGTAGTGTAGCTTCACTACTTAACGATTTGGGTGACATGGCTAAGCTGCTCATACTGGGCCTGTTTCCAGTTACCAAATTCCAAACAGTAGTTCACAGGGGTGTCGGTATGAAATGAGTTAATATTCATGGAGCTTTTAGAATCAGTGTCCAGAACATAGGAAATAATCGCAAAGTGTGATGGAAATGTTGGATGAATAAATGAAAGTAAATGAATGACTTTTAGGTCCCAGATGGTGACCATGGTCAAGAACAACTCTGCTACAAGGTGGCGCTGTTTGCATCAGCCCAGGGTTCACAAAGTAGCCAGTTCCAGACAATGAAGCCTGTGCTCAAGCATGAATCCCAGGAATCTCTAGAGTCTTTACCATCACAAGCCAGAGGTGAGTATTACCTTCTTGACTATATGAATGTCTCTCTCTGTGTGGTGAGGGATCCAGCCCAAGGCCTAATGCATGCTGAGTGAACATGCTACCATTGAGCTACATTTCTAGTCCTGGGCTGTGTGAGTTATAAGAACTTCATTCAGTTTCATTTAGTGGCATCGAAAAGACAGATCTGTTGGACTTTTTGTGCCCATCACTTACCAATTCTAAGACTGAAAACAAAAGGGAATATTAAAAAACAAAAAAGTGGGGCGTGGTGGCGCACACCTTTAATCCTAGCACTTGGGAGGCAGAGGCAGGCGGATCTTTGTGAGTTCAAGGCCAGCCTGGTCTACAGAGTGAATTCCAGGACAGCTGGGACTACAGGAGACCCTGTCTCAAAAAGACCAAAAATAAATAAATAAATAAATAAATAACAAACAAAAAACAAAAAAACAGGACACATTTGTAACCAAATCTATGCATAGTAAAATGTCATTAAAACTGATATCTTGGGGCTGAGGAGACAGCCCAGCTGTTAAGGGCACTGGTCGCAGAGGACCCAAGTTGAGTTCCCTGTACCGATGTGGTGTCTTAACAACCAACAATAACTCCAGTTCCATGTGATCTGGTGCCTCCCTCTGGCTTGTGTGGGCACATATATGCATGGGTGCACTTACATACATGCAGGCAAACACATTCAATTAATAAATAAGAATTAAAAAATTGATGTGTGGCCGTGCATGGTGGCGCACGCCTTTAATCCTAGCACTTGGGAGGCAGAAGCAGGCAGATCTTTATGAGTTCAAGGCCAGCCTGGTCTACAGAGTGAGTTCCAGGACAGCTGGGGCTACAGGGAGACCCTGTCTCGAAAAGACAAAAAAAAAAATTGATGTCTGGAAGGAATTTATTTTTAGCATTACAGTGATCTGTGTTCATTTCATAGACATTTATGGAGGCCTCTCTACCACAGGCAGTGTTGTTTAGCACTGGGAATTGAGCTGCCAGTAAGGGAGACATTTTTCTCTGACAGAGCTTTCATTCTAGTGAACGAGTTAGCAAATAAGTCAATAGTGCAATTCTGGGCATTCAATAGTGTTATGAAGAAAATAAGGCAGAATTTGTAAAGCCCAGTCAGAATATTCCAGAAATACTGCCACAAATAAAGACTGCAAATCCACCAAACCCTAAAATAGTGAGAACCATTCACTTGTTCCAGGGTGTACCCCATCTGCTGTGGACAGCTGGGCAGGTTCTTTCATGATATCCAACATATAATCTTTATTCCTCGACAGAAGTCTTATCCTAAACCAACTCATTTTCTACCCCTTGAAAAGTTCACTTACAGAAAACCTCGAGTTTCCTCTCTCCTTCTCTCTTGAATCTAAGAAAGTTTTTAAAAATTGACTCCCACTCTTCTTCTCTCGGGGCCTAACCTTTTCTGACTTCTATTAGCTTTTTCTGAACCAGAGAAAATAAACACCCTAATAGCTTCTAAAGATGCTGTAATGAAAGATAACAACTCAAAACCTTTTCTATCTTCATCTCCCAGAAAAACTGAAGATTGAAAGGTCTAAAAATGAAATGCCTTGTCTTATTTCTATGCTGTGTTCCTTGTATGTCTCCCACCACAGATTCTGCTCATCATCAAAACTCTTTAGCTCTAGAGTTGGAGAGGTAGAGAGACTCTGCACTTTGGAAAGAGCTCTCTTATAAACTTGGCCAGGTTTGACTAACCCAGAGATTGACCTTGGGATCCAAGGCCTTGTGGCTGGAGGCCAGGGTAGAGCTCATCCAGAGCTTCTTTCTCTCTTAGTTCTCCAGGTTCCTGGGCTTGTTCAGGAGGTCAGCAGCATAGATGGCATAGGAGCTGCCAGGTCCAGTCCACCACCTCACGTAAGCTGAAGCCCCTCCTTGTCTTCACTGCTCAGCATTCATCCTCACTATTGGGCTTCCTGTTCGGTTCCTACTTCCACCGTTCCTCACTGTCCTCATCCTAAATCCACCCGGGTCTTAGATCTTCTTTCATTATTTCATGTCACTGGAAGCCTGGATTGGGGCTCACTTGAGCAACCTTTTCTATTTTCCTGTTGCCTTGGAGGGTACTCTGTATTCTCAGTTTTCTAGCTGATTGTTTGGTCAGGCCCTTCATCAGTAGGATTTCTTCTTAATAAGAACAATGCAGATAACACAACTTAGAGGTTTTATTGGGATGATGGTTTCGATTTTTTCATTTGTTTTCTTTTTGGCAATGTTAGGGCTCCAGCCTGGGCTGCATGCACGCTAGGCAAGTATTCCACCACTTAACTACTGCCTAAACCCTGGTCTATTTTTTAAAGTATCATAAAGCATGATCTTGGCAAATGGTATAGAGATTTGGCTTCTGCCCCCAAAGGCTTACAGTTGTAGAGAACAGAAACAACATGTCCTTTTGGTTGTTAGCCTTAGCCTTTAACAGCTACGCTGTCCCTCAGGCCCACCAACATGTCCTTTTGGTCTACTCATGTGGTGACTACATAACCTGGATGTCCATATCCACCCAGTCTTTCATGCACTGCTTGAAGCTATCAGTATTGAGGTGATAACACTGTTCTTTATTTTTTCCTCTGATTTTTTTTCTCACCTCAGACCTAGATTTTATTTGATTTAAAAGAAAAATTAAAGCCGGGTGTGGTGGCACATGCCTTTAATCCTAGCACTTGGGAGGCAGAGGCAGGCAGATCTTTGTGAGTTCAAGGCCAGCCTGGTCTACAGAGTGAGTTCCAGGACAGCTAGGGCTACAGGGAGACCCTGTCTCGAAAAGACCAAAAAAAGAAAGAAAAATTAATGTGAGCCAGGTATTATGGCACATGTCTTTAATCCAAGAACTTGAGAGGCAAAGTCTTGCAAATCTTTGTGTGTTCAAGGCCAGCCTAGTTTACATAGTGACTTCCACACTGGCCAGACTCTGTCTCAATAAAAGTCCCCAAATAACAACAATAACATGATGAGTGCTCGTCTGCACTATGCCCAGCCAGACCATATGCCTGGATTCTGGAGATGGCTCCCTCCTTTTGCCGCAGTGACCCTTAGTGTCTAAGCTCTTGGATGATGTATATATTCACATAAAAGCATTTACCTTAGTGCATGCAGTAGCTTTTACCTTTGACAGGTTCTTTTATTTGTTTTGTTTTTGAGACCAGGTTTTCCAGTGTAGCCCAGGCTGGCCTTGTTTCTAACCCTTCTGAGTGCTTGGACTACAAGCACGCACCACCCTGCCTAGTTAATAATTTTTAGTAAAGAATTTATGAAGATAGGATTAAGTAAGCACACGTAGGTTGCATTTTTCTCTTTGAGGAACTCCTTTTAAGTGATATGTTTGTTCTGTGCATGCACCTTGCTTTGGGGAGTGAATATGTGGAAGAAGTTCTAGTGAGGTTAATTATTGTTTTAGGGGTTGCTGAAAATGGAAGACATGGCCCTGACCCTCTCCCATGGGTGGACAGAGCAGGATGCATCTCTGAGGAACTTCTACAAAGATGAAAGGCAGAACTCTGGCAGCCTGGTTTCCCTGGGTAAGACTGATGGGTACTGATTACTTCTTAGGTGTCTTTGTCCTTTGCATATCAGAAGCTGTTGGAGTCTGAGAAACTGTCTGGTGTTTGGATTTGGAACCACCATTTCTGTGCCCTGTTAGTGACCAGGTGTGTAACCAACTCTTGAAACCTTCTGATCAGTGTAAGTGATGCAGTAGATCCAGCCCTTAGGAAAAGTCTGGCTCACATAAATACTTAGTAAATATATTTACAGAGAAGGGAGAGTGGATGGAGGGGGGGCACTTCAAGAAGAGGCCATAAAGCCATAGCTCGGGAGTTAGAAGCCGCCACAGACACTGAGCACAGGCTCTGAACTTAGGGGTGACGGTACTGAGTCACAGAGGGTTCCCTTGCCTGTCAGAAGCCACACAGCTCACTGATGGCATGCTGGGGCTTCCAGCTCAGAACTCTCTTATCAATGATTGTTGTGGACACTGCCTCTTCCTGGGATAACACCAGAGACAACAACCCCTATCACTGATCGGTGATCAACTTCTGATGGTCCTCATTTCCTGTTTCTCACAGAATGTTTCAGAAATCCTTTTATTCCCTCTGTTTAATGCTGCCTTTTGTTCAGCCTTTGGTATCTAATCCTAGGGGTATTGGCCATTCTTAGGGCTTCCATGCCCACCTGTGTATCTCGACATAGTCCTTGTCCTCACCACCTTCCATTACTCCCTGTTTTTCCACTTGTGCCCTATTTCCAGCCTCTGGTCTCTTCTCACCAGCTCTTCTATTGCTCCTCTTAATTCCCATCCTTATTCCTGCATTTAACTCCTCACCCTTGGCGCGCACAGAGCTCTGTAATTCTTGCCTTCCTGCAGTTCCTCTCAGAGCTGTCCTCCCATTCAAAGCACAGTTAGTAGTTGTTGACAATTATGTTTCTGCATTCAAAGCACAGTTAATAGTTGTTGACAATTATGTTTCCCCATTCAAAGCATAGTTAGTAGTTGTTGACAATTATGTTTCCCCATTCAAAGCACAGTTAGTAGTTGTTGACAATTATGTTTCAGGTCAGGAAATGCAGACTAAGCTCAGAGACTGGCCTCCAGCTGAGGAAAACCCAGACCACACGCTTTGCCACATGGGTGAAGACACTGTGCAGATTCCTTCAGGGGCAGAAGCTCATGAGCAGGAGGGCAGGTTACAGACAGCGCAGAAGTGTGCCGCAGGGAATAAGCGACACTATTGCCCTGAATGTGGAAAGAGTTTTGCTCAGAGTTCAGGTCTGACCAAGCACAAGAGGATCCACACTGGAGAGAAACCCTACGAGTGTGAGGACTGCGGGAAGACCTTCATCGGGAGCTCTGCCCTTGTCATTCACCAGAGAGTTCACACTGGGGAGAAGCCCTATGAGTGTGAAGAGTGTGGCAAGGTCTTCAGTCACAGTTCAAACCTTATCAAACACCAGAGAATCCACACTGGGGAGAAGCCCTACGAGTGTGACAACTGTGGGAAAACCTTCACCCAGAGCTGCAGCCTCCTTGAACATCACAAAATTCACACGGGGGAGAAGCCATACCAGTGTAACATGTGTGGTAAAGCCTTCAGGCGTAGCTCACACCTCCTGAGACATCAGAGGATCCATGGTAATAAAAACGCTCAGGAGCCTCTGCATGGAGAGGCCTGGGAAGGTCAGGGAAATGTGCAAAGTCGGTGGGAAAATATTGAAGCTTCCGAGTCTTATCAGTGCAATGAGTGTGACAGAAGTTTCACTCGAAACAGAAGTCTTATTGAACATCAAAAAATTCACACTGGGGAGAAACCGTATCAGTGTGACGCATGTGGGAAGGGCTTCATGCGAGTTTCATACCTTGCTCAACATCAGAGAAGCCACGTAGGGAAGAAAATTCTGTCACAGTGACCTGTGCTGGGCACACCGGAGCTGCTGCTCGTTTTTCTTTGAACTGAAGGTACCTTGGAGAACTTAATGGCTGTGGAAGTTGTGGTTTTCGGGGCTCACCAACATGTCCCAAAAGGTGTTGGATGATATAGTCTAACGGAAGTGAATTATCTTTTTATATTCTAGAAGGTGATTGAAACCAGACTTACAAGTAAGAGAACATGGGAGCATTATCTGGATGAGGTACAAACCCGAAGTGTTTGTTCTCGGCCTTTGGACCTCCAAGGCCTCCAGAACAGTTGCCCTCAGCCAACACTTTTCTTTTCTTAGATGGAGATTGCTGGATTTGGGGGCTTGCTCTTCTTGCCATTCCTTTTGCCAATGTGAATCTTTCATGATTTGGTCAGCTCCGTTGAGGTTTTTCCTCATTCACTGTGCCTTGTGTATAGGTTGTGTATTAAACATTTACTACAGGGACCAGTGAAATGAACTTCATAGCTCTGAACATCTATGTCCAGAGTCTGAGGAAGTTCTAACTAAGGCCATTTGTGTTTGTGTCTAATTCTCTATGGTTCTATATTCTCAGTCAGCCCTAGAGTATTTGTGCTAAGTACAAGTATTACAGAGCTGGGGTAGAAGAATCCATATTTCTTCATGAGGATAGTGGGTATAGTAAAGACATTTTAAACAATTCTTAAGGCATAGATAGATGTCCCTGTTCATGAAACTCTGTTAGTGCACATTCAGTTTTCTATTCTTTGGGGTGAAAGATTTCAGTTGACTAAATAAAAAGCAATTCATTGTCAGGACAAAAGATGATGAATTTTGATGTCAATTCTGTAGTGCTTAGTACATTACTTTTCTCACTGCTTTGAAAAAATATGTGACAAAAGAATAATAGGGAAAGAATGGCTTGTTTGAGTCATGGTTTGGGCAGACATAGTATATCCTGGTGGCGGGAGTGTGCGGTGACTGGGGACATCCAGTCTGCCTTCAGGAAGTAATGCTGATGTTCGGATGCCTTCCTCCTTTTATCCTTTCAATTCAGTCCTGTACTCGAGACCATAGGATGGCACTGCCCACATTCAGGCTGGGCCTTCACTCCTTGACTAAACCTTGTTGGAAACACCCTTACAGACCTGCCCAGGAATGTCTACCCTAGGTGATTTCAAATCCAGTCAAGTTGACAGTAGAGACTAACAAGGACACTCAGCATCTCGGTTCTCACCTTTTCCATATCTTGGGTCTAGCCAAATTTTAGTGAACATTTTGTCTCCTTCTCCCCAGTGTGTGAAACTACATCAAGGCTTTGCCAGCTGAGCCGAAGCTTCAGCTCAGAGGATTCACGGCAAATATTGTCATTGTTATTTATGGCTTCAGAGCTGCCCTCTGGGACGAAAATGGAAGATTAGATAAGTCATGGCTGATGTGAACAAAAACCTAGGTGAAGGCGATAGGAGAAAATGTTTCTACTCGGAAGCGTGTTGAGAATCCTACTGTAACGGTGCTCCACAGTATCCAAGGTGAAGTCAGGCTCAGTGCTGAGTTAATCATAAGAAGGAAGCTTTATATTTTGTTATATTTTATTTTCTCTTATTTTATTTCATTTATTTTATTTTATTATTTTATTTTATTTTTGGTCTTTTTGAGACAGCATCTCCCTGTAGCCCTAGCTGGCCTGGAACTCACTATGTAGATCAGGCTAGTCTTGAACTCACAGAGATCAGCCCAGCTGTGTCTGGGATTAAAGGCATGCACCACCATGCCCTGCAAAAATATTTTCTAAATGTTTGCTAATAGGCCTAAGACTCTCAAATGTTCTTTATGGACTACTCCATTCTTTTCTTTGGTATTTAATTGACTTGGAAATTACATGAAGAAAGAAATGTACATGAAAAGTACATGAAGGCCTTTTACACATCAGGAAGCATTATACATGTGTAACTTACATTCACAGAGAAGCCCTGGGCCTCTTTTCCTTTTTTTTGACAGTGTCTCCCTGTAGCCCCAGCTAGCCTGGAACTACGTAGACTAGGCTGGTCTTAAACTCACAGAGTTTAAGACTCTGCCTCCAGAGTGCTGGAGCTAAATACATGTGTCCATGTGCCACCACACCTGGCGTTTTCCCTTGAAATTCATTTATGTATTTATTTATTTATTTATTTATTTAATTTACTTATTTGTTTATTATTTATTTATTTATTGAAGCAGGGTCTCACTTTGTAGCTCAGGCTGGCCTGGAACTCCCTATGTAGACATGCTGGGTGAAAACTTACACAAATCTGCCTGCCTTTGCCTCCTAAGTGCTGAGATTAAAGATGGGCCGAGCCTCCTTTCACTTTTTTCTCCTCCTGAAGCCTCTCTGTAGAGGAGAGAAATATAGGAGAGGAAATTTGGTGGCTACTATGTACAGAGTGGAAGGGAAACAGCTTCTGCCTGCTAGTGGAGCATGTAGCGCACGCATGTGTGTGTGTGTGTGTGTGTGTGTCTGTCTGTCTGTCTGTCTGTGTCTGTGTGTAGACACACACATACCCACCTGTTGGAGTTCTGGCATTAGTATAATAAGGCTGATAAGACTAGAACACAGAAGGCAGTCCAGCAGTAAATGCTGTTTTTGTGAAAGTGAAAAAAAGGCTGTAGGAGTTGAAGAAGAAAAGGTACGTCTAACTGTGTGAGCTATTCAGGATGACATGTTAGAGAGCTAAAACATGACAGTGACTGTCAAATTCAGTAAATAGGGCAAGTTTGAAGAGATAGGTGTGTCAAAGTGGCCTTCAGCAAGTTGTAGCAAGTTGTTTAAACTTTATTCAGCAAGCACTGGAAAGCCACAGACAGCTTACAATCAAAATAGGAAGTTGGTGGTATAGCCCAATGAAAGAGTACTTATTTACCCAGCATGCAAAAGGGTCTGAATTTGATCCCTAACACTGAAAAGAAAGAAGAGAAAAAAAAAAAAAAAAAGAAAAGAAAAGAAAACTGGGGCCTGGTGAAATTAATATTTTTTCTAGATCACAAAGCAATTGGTTTTTGGACCCCCAGCTGGCCTGAAACTTCCTGTTAGATCAGGCTGGCCTTGACCTCACATCTGCCTGCTTCTGCCTCTTGATTGCTGGGATTAAAGGCATGTGCCACCATGCCCACCTTAGCAACTGAGTTTGAAAACTAATTTTTTTACATTCGAGTCTTGGCTATTAATCATGTCAATAGAGGATCTATTTTAGCTACTGGGTAGAAGAAATATTATAGGAAAGAGATNTTTTTTTTATTATTTATTTTTGTATGTGTATGAATGTATTGTTTGCATGCAGGTCTGTGCACCCGTGTCGTGCAATGCCGCGGAGGTCAGAAGAGGGTCTCAGATTCCCCTGGAACTGGAGTTCTCCTGGAATTGGAGTTACAGACGGTTCTTAGCCGCCATGTGGGTGCTGGGGATCAAACCCGGGTCCTCTGCAAGAGCGTCGGTGCTCTTAACCGCTAGGCTATCTCTCCAGCCCCACTTGTGTCGATTTTAAATGCATAAACCATGTAATATATTCTCTTTCATTTTAGTTTTGTGGTGGTGCTGGGATTAAACCCAGGACCTTGAGCATCCTAGGCAAGTGCTTCAGTACTGAGCTACATCCTCAATCCTCTTTTGACTTTGTATTTTGAGACAGGGTCTCATTAAGTTTCTCAGGCTGGCCTTGAACTCACTTTGTAGCTGAGGTCGCCTTGAACTCTTGATCCTCCTACATCAGCCTCCTAAGTAGTTAGACTTTTAGTTGGTGCCACCAGGTCCAGCTAGATTTTTTTTTCTCTTTTCTTTTTTTTTTTTTTTTTTTTTTGTCTTTTTGAGACCGAGTCTCCATGTAGCTCCAGCTGTCCTGGAACTCGCTCTGTAGACCATGCTGGCCTTGAACTCACAGAGATCTGCCTGCCTCTGCCTCCCAAGCACTAGGATTAAAGGCGTGCGCCACCACGCCTGGCCTTTTTTTCTTAATTTTGGAATATACTGTGTATGTATTCCTGCAAAAGCTTTCTCTGCCTCTACCTTTAGTGAAAAAAAAAAAAAGAAAGAAAGAAACAGGAATGGTAACTCACTTCGTGAGATTTTGAGGATCTGCATGCACAAGAAAGAAATGTCACATAAACACTCTGAAAATGTCAATACTTCGTAGAGAAATGAAGATTAAGTGCCAAGCTGAAAGCTTTATTAGAATTATGTTTGTTTAATGTGGAAGGCTCTATTACAAAGTGTGGAAACTGGAGAGATGGCTCAGTGGTTGTGAACATGTACTGGGCTTGCAGTGGATCCAAGTTCAATGCCCAGGACCCACATGGCAGGTAGGGGGAGGGGACTCACAAGCACCTGTAACTCCTGCTGTAAGGTTCCTGAAACCTTCTGGCTTCTTTGGGCACGTGCACCCATGTGTGCCCACTCACACAGTACACATATTTAAAAATAAAATAAATCTTTAAGAAAGGTTTCTTGTTGGCTAGAGAGTTGGTTCAGCAGTTAAGATCACTGGCTGAGCCGAGCGTGGTGGCGCACGCCTTTAATCCTAGCACTTGGGAGGCAGAGGCAGGCGGATCTTTGTGAGTTCAAAGCCAGCCTGGTCTACAGAGTGAGTTCCAGGACAGCTGGGGCTACAGGGAGACCCTGGCTCGAAAAAGACAAAAAAAAAAAAGCACTGGCTGCTCTTGCAGAGGACCTAGGGTGCAGCTCCGACCTTGCACATGGCAGCTCCCAGCCATCTGTAACTCCAGTTCTAGAAGATCCAGCACCCTCTTCTGGCCTTGGCAAATGTTGTACAACATGGGTGCACTTACATGTATTCAGGCAAAATACTCATATATAAAAATTAAAAATAAATAAAGTTTTTAAAAAAAGTTTCCTGTAGTTTATGACAGTGTGTCTCTTCTTGCAGGCCATATCTCTGTGTTATCATCTCTCCTTAGGTAACTATGATAAGTGCTTTAACCACTAAGAAACTTACATATCTACTTTTTTGTTTTAATTCATCTTTGTTTTTTCTTCATAATAGTCAAAGGTAGGTCTGACAGATTCAAATGAAGAAACTTTTTCCAGGGAACTTGTGATCTGTACATTTCAAATACTTTCCAGGACAGAAATATTTAAGGAGGTCTTGGTTTCTGTGACCTTTACTGTTACCATATCACTTGCATTTACTGTCTTAGTTCATTTTCTGGTGCTCTGATTATTAAAATATCCTAACAAAAGCAACTTGAGGGCTAAAGGGTTTATTTCCCTCATAATTCCAGGTTACAGTCCACCATCATGGGGAAGTCAAGGTGGCAGGAATCACCACATACCCACAGTCAGGAGCAGAGAACAATGAGTTAATGCTCGCATGCCAGTATCGGCTCATGTTCTCTGCCCCTGTACAGTTCAGAGTCTCCCACCTAGGGAATGGTGCAACCACTGTGGGCAGGTCTTCCCACCCCGATTAGTGTCATCAAGACAGACCCATGGAGCACCTTGATCTAGACAGTCCTTCACTGAGACTTCTTTCTTAGGTAATTGTGTCAAGTTAACATTAACCTTCTTACTTTGTATGCACATATTCCTTAGTATTTGTATCTACTCATACTTTTTGCTCGGGTCTGGGATTAGCAGTTGCCCCTATTTATAATCCCAATCCAAGATGCTAGAATTAGAACACAGCAAGTTCTCCTTTCCTCTCACTATTTAGACTTGAACACTGTTAAGCTTGGTGTGGTGGCACAGACTGCAATCCCATCATTTAGGAGAAAAGGCAGGAGGGTGAGGAGGTCATGTTCATCCTCAGCTCTGAAGTGAGTTGGCAGTCAACCTGGGCTGTGTAAGAGCTTCCCTCAAAAACCAAAGAAACAACAACAAAAGATGAACACTGTCAAATATTTTTACCCACTCTGTATATTTTGTTATTAGGATTTGGGTCATTATCTAAAACCTGCTATATTCTTTTCCAAATCCTGGAGGTGTTGGTTGGTTTGCTTGCTTGAAAGATAGAATTTATTGGGGCTGGAGAGATGGCTCAGTGGTTAAGAGCACTGACTGCTCTAGTGGAGGATCCAGGTTTGATTCCCAGCACCCACATGGTGGCTAAGAACCGTCTTTAAGCCAGGTGTGGTGGCACATGCCTTTAATTGCAGCAGGAGGCAGAGGCAAATGGATCTCTGTGAGTTCAAGGCCAGCCTGGTCTACAGAGTAAATTCCAGGCCAGCTGGGGCTATAGGGAGACCTTATCTAAAAAAACAAAAAAAACAAAAAAACAAACAAACAAACAAAAAAAAGATTGAGCCTATTGCATAAAGCAGGCTGGCCTAAAACTTGCTATGTATTCCAGGATGGACTGACCCCATTCTCTTCACACTAGCAATCCTGATCTCCCCCTGAGCCTTCTGGGATTTTTTAAATATAATTTTGCAAGATTCTTGCTGCAGTCCAGCTGTGGGAATCTGAAACCCTGAGTGGGATGGGTAGGGGCTGCAGGAGGAAAGTCAGATACAGAAGAGCTGGGATCAGGAGGGCCTGAGGGCTAAGGGCCAGGCAGGCATTTTATTGCATAATTATAATGTTTTCATACCATGTCTCCAAGCAGGAAAATCTTACTATAGAAATATAGAAGCTGGGTGTGATGATGGCACATGCCTTTAATCTCAGCACTCGGGAGGCAGAGGCAGGCAGATCTCCGTGAGTTTAAGGCCAGGCTGGTCTACAGAGCAAGTTCCAGGCCAGCTGGGGCTCAGGGAGATCCTGTCAAAAAACAAATACAGCACAAAACCTCAAGTTTCTGGGAAGCATGTAGTTTCAATAATCACAGTTTCATTAATCACATATCTTGCATCAGCAGTACCCAAGCAGAACTTCTAAGACAGAGACAAGTCCCTGGGAATAGTTTCATGTATCATATGTAATTGTATAAGCAGCATCCAAGCAGAACTACTAAGAGAAAGACACCCACCTGGAGACTGATGAGCAGAGACTGACCTGTACAGGTTCAGCCTGGGTCAGCTAGGATAGGCCTCACCAATATCCTTTTAGCCACTCCCGGGGTCTGAACAGCCTGTGCCTCAACCCTGGGACAGCCAGGATAGGCCTTACCAATATCCCATTGGCTGTTCCCAGAGTGGAGTGTCCAGGCAGCCTACATCTGGCAGCCCTGAATACTGATATTTTATGCTTTAGTTATTTTCTGGATTTAATGTCTGACTCCTTCAGCTAGAAAGATAAGCTCCAGAAAGGCAGAGGTATTTGTGTCTTATCTATTGATGTCCCCTGGCACACAATAGGTGCTTTATAAATGCTCTTTAGGTAAATGAATGAATAGAACAGTGTTATTTGTTCAAACTATGGATGGGCTTGATATTCCAAATAAATGGCTAGCGTATCACTAGCAACCTTTTTAATACACCAAGCTTTACCTGCTTCTGTCTTCTCATTTTTCCAGCATAGTTATGGTAGCTTGTGTTGTCACTATTCTTGCCTCAACAACAATAAGGTTATGTTATGTCTTTAACACATGTCCCATCAGCTGCTGTAGAAATAGATACACTGGATGCCACTGGAAGTTTGTATTAACATTAAGTAAAATGAAATTATACTTTTTAGACTGCATATGAGCACAAAGCTACAATTGAAAAAGAAAAGCTAGAGATGAGAGATGTCTGCATGTGTGTGTGTGTGTGTGTGTGTGTGTGTGTGTGTGTGTGTTTTGAGTCAGTGTCTCCCTGTAGCCCCAGCTGTCCTGGAACTATGTAGACCAGGCTGGCATTGAACTCACAGAGATCCACCTGCCTCTGCCTCCTGAATGCTGGGATTAATCTTTTGTGTAGTAGATGGATGGGTGCTAAACTTAGTAATAAAAATACTTGTTACTAAGGTAAAAATCAAAACATGCCAATCATGGGCCAGTTTGAGATAAGTATATTACCCTTTACACCAAGGTTTTTAATTAATTTAAATCTATGCACTTGATGTTCTAGGAATTACAGAAAGGGGGAAATTGATGTCTCAATTCAAGCTTGCATTTTGTGTGCTCAGCTCAGAGAGAGAGAGAGAGAGAGAGAGAGAGAGAGAGAGAGAGAGAGAGAGACTCATATCTGTTTAATATGTAGGGAATAACTAACATAGGCAAAAGAGTTTGGGGAATCTCAAGCCTCACTCATTTTGTTTTTGTCTTAGTCTTAAGGAGGCAAGTCTTCTCCCTATTACATTTACTGGGAAAGAACCTCCTTGGAGAGGTTTGGGGCCACTGTACAGTCCAGAACTCTCTTCTCTGGCTTTGTAAAGTACCTTCACTTGGAGGAAATATTTTCCCTAGACCTAAGCTGAGCAAACAAGAAGGACACATGAGATGCCACATGGTCACTTCCACCTTACCCTGAAAATGATGCAATTCTTTGACGTGGTTTTGAAATCAGTATGCAGGTAACTTTCTGCAGCACTGGAGATGTAATAGGAAAGTATAAGTAGTTTCAGGTCACTGTCCTCATGCAGGGAACTCTGAAAAGTGCTAACATGACTCATAAAGATGGGACAGAGACATGGCTCGGCAGTTATGAGCACCAGCTGCTCTTATAGAGGACCAGGGTTCAGTTCCCAACACCCATATGGCACCTAACAACCATCCATCACACCAGTTCCAGGGGATTTTGTGCAGTGTTCTGACATAGGCATTGTACCACATGGGTGCATGTACATACATGCAGGCAATACACTGTTCTGACATAGGAATTGCACCACATGGGTGCACTTACATACATTTAGGCAATATACTCACATACATAAAAAAATAAAAACAATAAATAAAACATTAAAAGATTGGTATTTGTAGGCCAGGAGTGATGGCACACACCTTTAATCCCAACACTCAGGAGGCAGAGGCAGGTGGATCTCTGTGAGTTCAAGGCCAGCCTGGTCTACAGAGTGAGCTCCAAGCCAGCTGTGACTAAAGGGAGACCCTGTCTCAAAAATACTCAAAAATACCAAAAAATAAAATAAAATAAAATCAAGCGTTAATTAAAAAGACACGATAGGAGCATCAAGGTTAGGGGAAAGGTAGGAGAGAATGAATTTTCAACTTTTTTATTTTAAAAAGTTTTGGGGATCTGCACTTCAAAAAATATTTATTTTTATTCTATGTGTATGTGTATGTGAAGTGCATCCTGAAGGTATGTAAGTGCATCACATACGTGCAATGCCCAAGGTCAGAAGAGGGCATCAGATCTCCTGGAACTGGAGTTAAGGATGGTTGTTAGCCATCAAGTAGGTGCTGGAATTATCTTTCACAAGGTAAACCACCTAGTTGTTTTTGTTTATTCTTCTCTTCCCTTTGCTACAATATAACCTCCACCATAGCAAGATCTTTCTCTGTTATTCCCTGAGACCATGCCTTGTGCACAATAGTTGTTTACAAAATATTTGCTGAATGAATAAAAAGGAAAGAACTAAGACTAATTCTGTTATTAAGACCCCAATTGACCATCCCAGGCTCTGGGACCTAAGGCAAAGGCTCACGTCAGATAGTGTCCAGCTAATACAATATGATTCTCTCAGCTTGGAGGAGCTGAAGGTAAAAACAGAGAGATGCCGATCCAGATTATCTGAACAATAAAGAGCAGCCACCGTGGAATCTTTAGTCTGATTGAGGTTACCCGGGTGTGATCCTACCTTACAGCCCAGATGAAGCCCAAAGAACAGAGCCTCTGCCTGACATCCTCTTTGACCACAACATCTGACTCTTTCTTCCACATCTAACTGTATTGTCCTTCACTCACTGGAGTAGAATACAGTTCCCCATCTCTTTGGGGGTAGAGGTGTCATAACAGATTTGAAAAACAGAGATTTGTCCTTAAGTAGGATCAGCACTGTCCCTCTGCCCACCTTTATAATATATATGACATGAACAAGGGAATCGGGGAGAGAATAAACACTAAGATATTTCCACTATTTAATAATTAGCACCACATAACCTTCTACAACTTAGGAGATATTTTCATGCATTTTATCAGACTTACCCACAAAACCTCTTGGTTACTATTCCATGTTTGGTGATGGTGGCCATCCTGGTGACTATAGTACTGGGCAATTTGAGCTAAGTCACCTGTTTCCCTATCTGATGTGTGTGGCAGACACATATATAGAGAGTCAGACAACATACAGAAAAAGTCTAGGAAATGCAGAGTGAATTAAGAAGAGTAGTTTTGAGATCTCCTGAGCCCAGCGGCAGGAAGAGGGGAGACAGGTAGGAACTGGGTGTCTTGGCGAGCTGATTGTTGATCCTTTGGTCCTGCTGTCTTTGGTTTGATTGGCCTTTGTGGCTGTGAGGTTGGAGTTATCCTCCCAGCTGGGATTAAAGGTGTGGTCTTTGGCTTGATTAGATCTAGTGGCTGTGGGGGCGGAGTTATCCTCCCAGCCGGTATTAAAGGCACGCTTGTGTGACTCTTGAGATTTGAGATCTCCTGAGCCCAGCGGCAGGTGCCGGGGCGCGGGCTGAAGAGCCCCCCCCCCCCCGCCAACTGAGATTACGAAGAAGGATCTGAAGGAGGCAAGCAAAGCACGCCTTCAACACAGTGAAGAGGCATTCAGGACTCACATTGGAATACAGGCAAGGAGAAGCCCATATGCCAGGATCACGAAGAAGAGACTACACTGGAAAGGTGCAGGATAATCCCACGCCAAGCTTTACCAACCCTATGGATGACTCCTGCAGTGGGATCCCTCCGGGGATGCCCCAGGACACAGACATCAGAAACACAATTGGGAACATACTTAAAGAACTACAAGATCATAAAGAACAAATTAAAGAACTAAGAAAAGAGAATGAGGACCGAGAGAGAGAGAATGACAAGCTCCGGAAGGAAGTAGAAACACTGAAAAGATCCCATGCTGAAAAAGAAAAAGAAACCAACCAGCAAACAAAAGAGCTACAAAAAGAGATCGAGAAGCTCCAAAAAGAAATAGAAACACTAAAGAAATCAGAAGAGGAAATGAAAAAGGAAATCAAACACTCATCCATTCAAGAGGAAAGGAATGAAAAAAGCCTCAGAAGCAGAATGGAGGAAGCAGAACAAAGAATATCAGACCTGGAGGACAACACAGAACAACTAAAAACCTCAAGGAAAGATTATGAAAAATTTAAAAATACACAAAAATGGAACAACCAGGAGCTGTGGGACACTATGAAAAGATCAAACCTCCGCATCATAGGAATAGAGGAAGGAGAAGAATCCCAAGAGAAAGGTATTGATCAGATCTTCAACAGAATAATAGATGAAAACTTCCCCAAACTAAAAAAGGACAAACCAATACCAATACAAGAAGCACATAGAACTCCAAACAGACAAGATCAGAAAAGAAATTCTCCACGCCACATCATAGTTAAAATGCTGGACACCCAAAACAAAGAGAAAATTCTTAAAGCGACAAGAGAAAAACAACAAGTGACCTATAAGGGGAAACCTATCAGAATAACAACGGACTTCTCACAGCAAACGATGAAGGCAAGAAGAACCTGGAGCAAAGCATTCCCAGTGTTGAGGGACAATGGATGCCAGCCCAGGTTACTATACCCAGCAAAAATGTCAATCATAGTGGAAGGAGAGAGGAAAATCTTCCATGACATAAACAACTTGAAAGAATACATGTCCGGAAAACCAACCCTTCAGAGAATACTTGAAGCAATCCAAAGAACAGAAGAAAGGAGCAACCAACCCCAGGCAACTAGAAGGAGAAATCAATAAAAGCATAACTGCAGAAGTAGAAACCTAAATCAAAACCGCAGATGGATAATAAGGCAAAAGGAAGCAACACAAACCTATCAGTCATAACCTTAAATATTAATGGACTAAATTCCCCAATCAAAAGACATAGACTGGGAGACTGGATTAGGAAACAGAATCCATCGATATGCTGTCTGCAAGAAACACATCTTACCTTCAAGGACAGGCACCACCTTAAAGTGAAGGGATGGAAAAAAATATTCCAAGCAAATGGTACCAAAAAGAAAGCAGGTGTTGCTATTTTAATATCGGATAAAATAGACTTCAAAGTAAAAGAAATCAGAAGAGACAAAGAAGGCCATTACATTTTCATCAAAGGAACAATCCACCAAGAAGATTTCACAATTATGAATATATATGCCCCAAATTCTGGTGCACCAAACTTTATAAAGACAATTCTCCAGGACCACAAGTCACAGACTAACCCCAGCACACTCATAGTGGGAGATTTCAATACCCCACTGAGTCCTTTGGATAGGTCAACAGGACAAAAAATAAACAGAGAGACATCTGAACTGAACGATATGATACACCAAATGGACCTCATAGACCTCTACCGAACATTCCATCCTAATACCAGAGAATACACTTTCTACTCAGCACCCCACGGAACATTCTCCAAAATCGACCACATCCTGGGACACAGAAGAAACCTCTACAAATACAAAAAGATTGAAATAATTTCATGCATCCTGTCAGACCACAGTGCAATGAAGCTCAACATCAACACCAGGACAAGCCCTCCTGCCTACAAGAACACATGGAGACTAAACAACACACTCTTGAATAATGAATGGGTCAAGGAAGAGATAAAGAAAGAAATAAAAACATTCCTGGAACTGAATGACAATGACAATACAACACAACAAAACTTATGGGATACCTTAAAAGCAGTCCTAAGAGGGAAATTTATAGCCCTGGGTGCCTACATTAGAAAAACAGAAAGAGCACAAGTGAATGATCTAACACTACAGCTAAAAGCACTTGAGAGGCAACAACAGATGAACCCTAAACGCAACAGACAGGAAGAAATAACAAAAATCAGAGCAGAAATCAATGAAATAGAAACAAAGAAAACAATACAAAAAATCAATGAAGCCAAAAGTTGGTTCTTTGAAAGAATAAACAAGATAGACAGACCTCTAGCCCAGTTAACAAAAAGAAAGAAGGAACAACTCCAAATCAATACAATCTGTGATGAAAAGGGAAATATCACAACGGACAAGGAAAAGATCAAGAAAATTATATGGGAATATTACAAGAACCTATATTCTACCAAGTTTGAAAATCTAGAAGAAATGGATGAATATCTGAAATCTTGGGAATCACCAAAGCTTGGCCAAGAGGAGACCAGCAGCTTAAACAGACCCATAACATATGAAGAAATAGAGGATGTAGTAAGAAGCCTCCCAACTAAAAAAAGCCCAGGCCCAGACGGTTTCACAGCAGAATTCTATAAAACATTTCAAAAAGACCTACAACCATTATTTCTGAAACTGTTTAGAAGTATACAATCAGAGGGAATTCTCCCAAATTCCTTCTATGAAGCCAACATCACTCTATTACCAAAACCAGGCAAAGATACAACTAAAAAGGAGAATTATAGACCCATCTCCCTCATGAACACAGATGCCAAAATTCTAAACAGAATACTGGCAAATCGCATACAGACCCACATCAAGAAGATCATCCATCATGACCAAGTTGGATTCATACCAGAGATGCAGGGATGGTTCAACATACGAAAATCAATAAACATCATCAAACACATAAACGGAATCAAAGACAAAAACCACACCATCATCTCAATTGATGCTGAAAAAGCCTTTGACAAAATCCAGCATCCCTTCATGCTTAAAGTCCTAGAAGGAATTGGATTGGAGGGATCATTCCTCAATGTAATCAAAGCCATATACAGGAAACCCACAGCCAATATCATCCTAAATGGGGAAATGACGGAAACATTCCCTTTAAAGGTAGGAACTCGGCAAGGCTGCCCCCTATCACCACTCCTCTTCAATATAGTGCTTGAAACACTTGCTAGAGCAATAAGGCAAGAAAAGGATATTAAAGGAGTACTAATTGGAAAAGAGGAAGTCAAACTATCCCTATTTGCTGATGATATGATTGTTTACTTAAGAGATGCAAAAAACTCCACCAGAAAACTCCTAGAAACGATTAACAGCTTCAGCAAAGTGGCAGGATACAAAATTAACCTTAGAAAATCAATGGCCTTTCTTTACACCAAGAACAAGCAACTGGAGAAAGAATTCAAAGAGACCTTCCCACTCACAATAGCCTCAAAAACAATAAGATACCTAGGAACAAACCTAACCAAAGACACCAAAGACCTCTACAACAAAAATTTTAAACCCTTAAAGAAAGAAATTGAAGAAGACCTCAGAAGATGGAAAAACCTCCCATGCTCATGGATTGGGAAAATTAACATTGTAAAAATGTCCATTTTACCAAAACTCTTGTATAGATTTAATGCAATCCCAATCAAAATCCCCAAGAGTTTCTTCACAGGCTTGGAAACAAAAGTTCTTAAATTCATTTGGAGAAACAAAAGACCCCGAATAGCCAAATCAATCCTGAGTGAAAAGAGCTACACAGGAGGGATCTCTATACCAGATTTTAAACTATACTACAGGGCTATAGTCATAAAAACAGCCTGGTACTGGCACAAAAACAGACCTGTTGACCAATGGAACAAAACCGAAGATCCAAATCTGAGCACATACAATTTCAGCCATCTCATATTTGACAAGGGGGCCAAGAAACCACAATGGAGAAAAGACAGCATCTTCAGCAAGTGGTGTTGGCAAAACTGGATCACCACTTGTAGAAGAATGAAATTAAACCCCTACCTCTCACCCTGTACAAAAGTCAACTCCAGATGGATTAAAGACCTCAACGTGAAACCCCAAACTCTGAAGGTGATAGAAGAAAAAGTTGGCAGCAGACTACAAGACATAGGCGTAGGAAAAGACTTCCTAAATCAGACAGCAGCTGCACAAGAATTAAGGTCGACAATTGACAAATGGGACCTCATCAAACTCAAAAGCTTCTGTACATCAAAAGAAACAATCAAGGAAGTGAAGAGAAATCCCACAGAGTGGGAGGAAACCTTCACTGCAGATACATCTGACAAAGCATTGATTTCCAGAATATATAAACTACTCAAAAAACAAAGAAAAAAGAAAACAAACGACCCGCTCAATAGATGGAGCAAAGAACTGAACAGAGACTTCACAAGCGAGGAATTAGAGATGTCTGAGAAACACCTCAAGAACTGTTCAACATCACTAATCATTAAGGAAATGCAAATGAAAACCACTTTAAGATATCATCTTACTCCAATAAGACTGGCTAGGATCAAGAAAACAAATGATACCAAGTGCTGGAGAGGTTGTGGGGAAAGGGGAACACTCATCCACTGCTGGTGGGAATGTAAACTCGTACAGCCACTATGGAAAGCAGTGTGGAGAACCCTTGGAAGACTTGGAATGAACTTGCCACCCGACCCAGCCATACCACTCCTGGGCATGTACCCTCAAGACTTACGCCACCACAGAGATACATGCACGGCCATGTTTATTGCAGCTCTCTTCACAATAGCAAGGAGCTGGAACCAACCTAAATGCCCCTCAACTGACGAGTGGATAGAGAAAATGTGGTACATCTACACAATGGAATTCTATGCAGCAGTAAAGAAAGACGACATCACGAGCTTTGCAGGAAAATGGCTGGAGCTAGAGGACATCATGCTGAGTGAAGTAACACAGTCCCAGAAAAACAAACGATGCATGGTATCACTCATCTGTGGATGCTAGTGCCAATTACCCAGTTGTAAGTATTTCTTGTGTAGGGCCCCCTGAGCTTTTGTACAAAGCAGTTGGGCATAATGCATTTTGGAAACAACAACAACAACAGAAAATACTGCATCAAAGAACTGACTGAAACAGTGAACTTCTGCTCAAAACAGTCAACTTCCCCATGGAAAATATTGAGAAAGACTAAGAGATGGAAAGCATGTTTGGCAGAATGCACGAGCTCTGGTGGGGTGGGGGAATGAGCGGGAACATGGGTCTAGATTTGTTAAAAATAAATAAATAAATTTATGTGAAAAAAAAGAAAAAAAAAGAATAGTAGTTATTTGCAGTAACTATGATTTGGAGAATTTTTTCACAATATTAACTTATGTGTTATTTGGATTTTTGTACTAAAAATGAACTCAAAACAAAATTAAATATTTGTGATAGAAAGGAACTCTAAAAAATGTTTGGCTAAAAAGTTGAAGAACTGGTATCTGAATTTGGGTCTCTGAATTTCAAACCCTTATTATGCTGCATTACAATATTGCCTTTTCCTATGTGGGGAACATGACACCTTCACTGACATCTTCTAGGAAGAACTCTATTTGTTGCTGCTCTTTAGCTACTCTCCTACAATAATTGAAGATGATTAACAAATACTTGAACAAGTGAATGCCTCAGTGCATGGATGGATGAGCTGACAGGTGAATTCGCTCACATGTACTTCCTGTAAAAGGGGGTTCCCAGTGGGATCCCATGACATAAACAGCTTGAGAGGCAGAAGAACAAAGAGATGGCTAAAAGAGTGAAAAGTTAATTTCACAGGGAAAAGAAGACAGAAAGGAACAGACTAGAAAGATACTCATAAAGGAGGGAACTGAAACTACAAAGGATTTAATCTGATGAGGTTACAGGAGCCAAAGAAGGTTGCGGTGTGCAGAGAACGTACTCAACAAATACACTGTAATTTAAGGCAAGAGATGTCGTCCACACAATGGAATTCCATGGTAACTCTATGATGCCATGGGTAGATGCCTCGGAGGCAAAAGCAGAGAGGCCAAGTTGGGTGTGGCACTATAGCATTTGTCATCTAGACTTGTTTGGCAGAGAAGGGTATTGAACTTAGCACTTTGTGCATGCTAGGCAAGTGCTCTACCTCTGAGCTATAGCTCTAGGCTGATGATTGTAGCTTTGATACACATGAGGATAAAGGGAAAGTAACTTAGCTGAAGCTTGGTTACCAGGTTAATAAAAAGTAAGAGAGTATTATATTACACATGGACAAGGAGCCTGAGCCAGTTCCACCAGGGAAAGCCTTATAGGGAAGCAGGTGACTTAGCTCAAAGTGCCCAGTACTATAGTCACAAGGATGGCCACTGTCACCAAACATTACATATAAGAAAGCCTACAGTACACTGAGGTCTCTACTGAGCATATTTCATAATGCTCTACTGCCAGAATGTGGACGGAAATTGACAAGCATGGCAATAGGGATTTCAAACAAGATCAGCTATGATGTACCTACCAAGACATTTTTGGAGACTGTTAATTTATGCTCACAGCAATGTTTTGGAGCATGTATTGGTTGTGTCCATTGAAAATCATATGCTGAAACTCTAACTTTCACTGTGACTACATGGAGATAGGGCCTTTAAGGATGTAATCACATGCTGTCATAGTGGGGGTCCTAACCTGAAAGGGCTGATGTCCTTATAAGAAAAGGGAGAGACCCAGAGTTCTCTGTCCTTCTCTTCCTGCATACCTACAAAGGAAAGTCCAAGGGAGGACTCGGTAAGAAGAGGGTAATTTACAAAACAGGATGAGAGGCCTCACTAGAATCTGAACCTGACATCACATGGATCTTGGACTTCCAGCCTACAATACTATAGAAAATAAAATTTTGTTGTTTTAATCACAAACATTCTGTTATAGAACACTGAGCAGACTAACCCATGACTAGTTTTAGAACCCCTTTGTAGGTGAGAGTGTGGTGAAATGTTAACTAACCTGCATAGTATAAACATCTTCCATGAGGCAAAGCCATAATCTGAACCTATGTATGTCTATCCAACCTTGAGGCCTATTCTCTAAAAGTAAGCTCTGCTGTAGGGATTCCTTTGGCAGAAGCACTTAGGAAGTCAGCTGGCAACCCCCAGCCCTCAGGCCTGAGTCCTGCTGATCTCCTGCTTGCCTTTGAAACCTGCCTGCGCCAACTCTCTTTCATCCTCTGGGCAAAGCATTGTCACCTTCCTGTAGTGATCTGAAATATATGGTGTAAAATCCTGTATGTCCCAACCCCTGCAAGGTCCAGTATAAATACCCTGGATTAAAGCAGTAAACCGAATTATTCCTTAGTGGAATTCCTCCCGGTCTCATCCTTGAGTCTGTCCTTTCCTTGTCCTTTTCTGGTTCTTTCTCTTTCTTTCTCTCTCTGGGCTTCACTTCCTCTCTCCTCCCCCTCTCTACCAGGGCTAAGACCCGGATCACTGGCCAGCGGGCTGGGGCGATCCCGGAGCTGGCAGTCCCGGGAAACTGCAAGCTCTGGTCAAAGAGAGGAAGAACATCTCACAAGGCATCATTCTGCAGTGACCCTGAAAGGCTTCCTAACACCATGTGCTACATGTCCAGAGAGCTTCCGGGGTGGCAATCGTGCAGAGGACGGCATAGAGGGGAAGGAAACACGGATGGGCATGCCCTGAGCGTTGCTGTTATTTGGGAAGGAGTCTTGGTTCCCGATTCCTCAGCTCTGGGTTACTTATTTGCTTACTTGACCACGTGAGAGCCATTCAGCAGCAGATAGATACTATCCCTCACCTGTTTCTCCAACAGGATGGAATTTCAGAGCAGGTTCACGTGAGCTGCGCAGCTACTCTGCTTTGTTACTATCGCGGATTTAGATCTGTGATGTGATTTCAAGTCTAACTAGGACAAAATAGTAAAACCCGATTGTTGAAGGCACTGCATGAAGTGGGGGAAAGGGAGAAATCAAGCCAGGACTAAGCCGAAAACTCATCAGCCTTAAGATGGTGATATACAGGTTACTGGGGGAGAACTACCCCCCAACATTTCCACTTGATGATGGACTCTGCGTGATGTACTACTAACATGTCAATTAAGATGTGCATGCCAGTACAATAGTGACCTGTGTAGTGTATGCCCAACCAACGAGTTTCTAACTGGATTTAAGGCGCACTCCTCTGAGAACAAACTTCTCATAGCGCAAGCGAGATCAATCCCTGCTGGCAGGGGAAGTTATAGGCCCCAGTGGGGAAGTCACAGCAATTGTTTTGTTAGATGAATATAATTCACCTGCTAAGGCGCCTTTCACACACTTGGGTTTATGCACATAGGTTATTACTGCAGTCAGTGCTCATTTAGATGTTTTCCCATTCGTGTTTCTTCTCATTTATGTTTTATACTAGGAGAAAATCCACCAAGATGGGTCAATAGCCATGTCCTGAAAGCAGATGAGGAAGACCCAGTGATCAATATCTCACACAGTGAGAGGAAAATTGTTTTGTATAGCTATCACCCTTTCCAAGGGTCATCAACTATTGGGGAAGAAAAGAAGAGAAAGAATGTTAACTGCTGGAGGAAGAGGTGCAGTGGTGTTCCTCCCACAGATGGGCAGAGTCTTCTCAAGCTCATTTACATCCAAGGTGTGGCTAGACTCTACCTGCCCCTTGCTCCTTATGGGGCGTGACACAAGCTTATCTATGCTGATTCTAGGCAAGAGGGCACAGCCGAATTTGGGAAGATGGCGTCTGTCTATTAGAAGACAGTGCCATACTGACATTCTTTTTTGTTTTCTCAGGCAGAAAACTTTAGTCTCTACAAAGATGCTGTATAGAAGGCACTTTTCTGTTTGTGATATTTCTAAGAAAAATACACTCGTCCTTGTTAAAGACAGGATCTGTCTATATACAATAATGGTTGTTTTAAGTTAACTGAGTCAGGGATGATAGCTTGTGGCCAATTCCAGGTACTCAGGCCTGAGGAAGATCCCTTAAGCCAGGGGTTAAAAATCCAACATATGTGATATAATAAGACCTGTGAGAAAATAACTAAGTATAAAATTATAGTAAAAACAATTTTTAATAATTGGGGCTGAAGAGATGGCTCAGCAGTTAAGAGCATGGGTTGCTCTTGCAGAGGACCTGGGTTCAAGTCCCGGGACCCATACTGTGGCTAGCAACAATCTGTAACTCCAGTTTCAGGGGATCCAACACCCTCCTCTGATCTCCACAGGCATTGCATAACACAGGTGCACTTGTATATATGCAAGCAATATACTCAAAATAAATTAAAAAATAACAAATAAAATATATTTTTAAAAGATCAGCTGGGCATGGTGGGGCATGTCTGCAGTCCCAGTGCTTGGGAGGCAGAGGCAGGCGGATCTCTGTGAGTTCAACACCAGCCTGGTCTACATAGAGAGTTCCAGGACAGCTGTGGCTACAGGAAGACTCTGTCTCAAAAAGGCCAAATAATAATAACAATAATAATAATAATAATAATAAAAGATTAAAAAATCATAGCAGGAATAAGATTAACCTGCAAATGCCTGACACATACATATACACACACTCACACAAAGTTTTGTTCTTTTTTTGACAAGGTCTCCCTATGTTTCTGAGGCTGACCTGGAAGCTAGTTTTGAATGCGTGGCAATCCTCCTGTCTCAGGCTCTCTTGGATTACAGGTATGAATCATAATTTCCAGTTGGGATACGTATTTTTATGAATTTAACTCTGTAGATGATTTTTCTGTTCCTGTAGGTTGGCTAGGCAGTGTTTTCCTATGGTCTTCAACTCATTCAATGAAAATTAGGTGGGGCAATGAGCCACAAATCAAATAAATGACCCAACAAATTGAGCTCACAGTAGATGATGGAATTCTTCAACTGGATGCTGAGCAAGGGATTAACTCATCCAAGGAGAATATGTATTAGCTGAGGTTCTTTCTCAGGCGAAAATATTTGACAGACGACGAGAATGGGATTCGAACCCATGCGTGCAGAGCACAATGGATTAGCAGTCCATCGCCTTAACCACTCGGCCACCTCGTCCTGTGGGAGCTTGCTCTTTATAATTTCTTCCTCTCTGCAGAGTTCCCAGGGGCTTTTTTTCCTAATGAATATTTTAATAGCCTTTCCTCTACCTTAATCCTAAAACTGTCTGAGTCAGATATCATCAAGGACATTTCACAACCATCACAAAAAGAGTGATGTGCCTATTTGGCACATAATTGATGGGTTGAGCTGGGGCTTGGCACACAGAATCGAACAAGTGAGCCAGTGGTCTTGCCAACTTGGCTCCACCAGGCCCCGAGTGTTCCTGGTTACTAGTGACAACAGGGAATCTTCTTGTGCCTTGTTCCTCCACAGCTACGTTCAGGGTGGGGAAGTCCCTGCCTTCCACACAGACATTCTCCAAATTCCTGATTTCCAAGTTTCCAGAAACCTGGCTCTACATTTTCTCTCCCTTTGTTTCCCCCCCTCCTCCACCCCCAACTTAGCATTAATCACTCCATGGTGAATCAGTATGAACTTGTTTTGAAAAGAAGTATTGAACTGCAAGC
>VZQC01013306.1:2326543-2404043 GCA_009823505.1 Rhizomys pruinosus | reverse complement strand
ACCAGGCTGGCCTTGCTATGTAGACCAGACTGGCCTTGAATTCACAGAGATCTGCTGGCCTCTGCCTCCTGAGTGCTGGGGTTAAAGGCATGTGCCACCATGCCCAGTGTATCTCAGTATTTTTTTTTCCAGTCAACAGAGGGGACTTTATTAGGGTCCTGGGGTGTGCCCCCACAGGCTGCCTCCACTCTACTTGACCTTCTTCTTGGGGCGCAGGTTGTTGGTGTGGTCGCAGTTGACAGCACGGGGATGCAGGTGAGCGTAGCACTTGCGGCAGATCATCTTGTCACAGTTGTACTTCTGTGCGAGCTGGCAAAGAGACGGCTCGATGATGCCACCTCGAAGACGCAGCACAAGGTGCAAGGTAGACTCTTTCTGGATGTTGTAGTCAGACAGGGTCCGGCCATCCTCCAGCTGCTTGCCAGCGAAGATCAGCCTCTGCAGGTCGGGAGGGATGCCCTCCTTGACCTGGATCTTGGCCTTGACATTCTCAATGGTGTCACTGGGCTCCACCTCTAGAGTGATGGTTTTGCCAGTCAGGGTCTTCACGAAGATCTGCATCTTGGCGTTTGCCGCGTGGCCGCCTCGCTGAAGAGAAAGAGGGCGATAGGACCCATATCTCAGTATTTTTAAAACCTCGGGGGACACGGGTCTAAGATTGATATGTGTATATATCTATATATATATATATAAATTAAAAAAAAACCTCATTTGTCATTTCTTATTTCTTATTTTTCATAATGGGAATGAAAATGGCATGAACTCTTTTTTTGCCTTCTGGAAGGCTCTGGCATAAATATGCTAGATTTTGTGGTCTGGCCAGGAAGGAATAAACAGTCTGCTTAGAGAGTACAAGTAGACAGGCAGATACACCTGCGATTTTCTGGGTAGGAAAAATTGAAGAAGTTCAGTATCCTATTTGTTGGAAATTATTCATTGCTGACCCTAAGGTATTAGATTAATCTACCCCCCCCCAAAAAAAACCCCTGAAAACCGTCCATGGGATTCAAGGCTACAGGGCATCCCCTGTAGCTCACTAATTGGCCAGCTCCCCCCACTCCCCACCAGGAAGGCTGCGGCCAGAAGTTCGGCACCCACCATTCTGCGTGGTTTTACTTTATCCTCCTGAAAGCACTGTAGATCGAGCAGCACTAGCTGCTGGCTCTACCACTAGAGCCTGCACATCAGATTTATGCAATTCTTGGTTTCTGGCCTTCGAGACCCCTTACTTAGCTTGGACCGTGCTGAGTCCTCTTGCACGTGGCACACTCATTAATTAAAGGAATCCTAAACTGCCACTGTGAGATGCAGGCTTTTTCTACCTGCTCAGGGTCACATGGGTTGCAGTTTGTGCCTCCACAGCCGGTTTTCTACTGAATACTGAGTATCAGATGAATGCTGAACTCTCCGGTTTTAGAACTGGAATTGTTTCTCCTCAACGTTCGAGGGAGACACAATCAGAGCGGCCTAAGGCTGGGCTTGGGTGGGTGAATCCACAGCATTCAAAAGATTAATAGAAAGCCCACGCCTTTAATCTCTGCACTCTGGGAGGTAGTGGCAGAGGGTTGCTGCCAATTCTAGGTAAGTCTGGACCAAAATAAATGGGAGAGTGAGGAGAGGGAGAAGAGAGAGGGTGGAGAAAGAGGAGGGGAAGCGGGGGAGAGGGATGAGAGGAAGGAGGAGGACCCAGCAAACACTCTTAGAAACCAAATTGCCATATCCTAATCCCAAAGGTAACCTCCCAGTCTCTGTGCCTCTTCCCGGCCTCCCACCTCTCAGGATTTCTCTTGTCACCCTCGCAGGTTGTCACTCTGGATGCTGGTTCTCCGGCAGGGAATATGTACACCTCTCTGAGCCAGCGAGTCTCCGGGACCATCTGCGTCGCCCCTCCAAGTCACCCCACTAAGTCACCCCTCCAAGTCATGCACTAGAAGCCGGCTTTCCCCACACCGATGCTTCAGCACTGCGGACACTCCCAGTCCACCTGCACTCCGGAGGGTCACTAATGCCCCTCAGAACACGTCTGGCGGGAAGTGTGAACGCCAGCACCTTCCTCCAGTACAGCTTCCGTGAGATCCTGGAGAGAACCTCAATGGTTTGGATTCTTCCGGAGCATAATGTGGGAGCAATTGGGAATTATGGAGGACCCCAAGTTTTCGGACCTCTCTAAGACCTTTTCTTTCAAATTGCTCTCTTCTATTCTCCGAGAACAGGATAGAAATTAAATTTGATGGCCATCGTAGCTCCAACCTCTCAGCTCGAAACGCAAAGGCCAGACGCAGGAGGAAGCTTTCTGAACGCAGCCCTGAGCTTGGGCTGGGTGGGTCTGGGGATGATGATGATGATGATGATGATGATGATGATGACGAATTTGTCTTTTTGAGACAGGGTCTTCCTGTGGCTCCAGCTGGCCTTGAACTCACAGAGATCCGCCTGCCTCTGCCTCCTGAGTGCTGGGATTAAAGGTGTGCACCACCACACCTGGCCTATTATTATTATTATTATTATTATTATTATTATTATCATCGCTGCTGAGTAAAAGAAATTATAAACCAGGAAGTGCTGGGATTAAAGGCAAGTGTTCAACCCGGGTCGGTGCTGAAGCGAGCCTGGGAGGGGCTGCAGGGCCAGGCAGCACCGAGGAGAGCACTGTGCGCTCCCTGCCGCCGCCGCGGTGAGGAGCCGGGCGCTGAGCAGTGCTAGGCCCTAGGGGTCCGGGTCTGAGGCTTGGGCTCTGCCTGGGCCCCGCGGACCCTGCCGTGGATGCGCTACGTGCACGACCGCTTCTTGGTGGGGCCCTATCAGAAACCATTGGGGCTGCCTTCGTGGCTAAGGTGATTTGCGTGGGTGGTCGGACAGGGACCCGGGGTATTGGGGACGCGGCAGGATCTGAGCGCTACCGAGGTGCCAAGGCAGCAATCCTCTGTTACGACCTCACTGACAGCAGCAGTTTTGAGAGAGCAAAGTTCTGGGTGAAGGAGCTGGCGCAGTCTAGAAGAGGGCTGTCAGATCTATTTGTGTGGCACCAAGACTGCTCCGCGGGAGGAAGACAGGCGGCGTGGACGAGTGGACTTCCATGATGTCCAGGACTTCTCAGATAATATCAAAGCGCAGCTCTTTGAAGCATCCAGCAAGACTGGACAGAGTGTGGATGAGTTTTCCAGACAGTGGCAGAGGATTACGTCAGTGTGGCAACGACAGAGGACAAAGGTGTGGACCCCCTACTTCTTTTTGTTTTTTGGTATTTTTTGGAGACAGGGTCTCCCTTTAGTCCCAGCTATCCTGGAGCTCGCTCTGTATATCAAACTGGCCTTGAACTCACAGAGATCCGCCTGGCTCTGCCTCCCGAGTGCTGGGATTAAAGGCGTGTGCCACCACGCCCGGCTTGGACCCCCTACTTCTACAGCTGTTGTCATCACTGAGTCCCAACTCACCCAGCCTGGGAGAATTAAAAAGGAATTCTCCAGAGGGGTGGGTCCAACTCATGTCTGGGCTGGAGAGCTACTTCAGGTCCCCACGGCAGCAGAGGTGATACCTGCTGGTGTTGGCCCATGGAATAGAGGCAGTATTGGGCTGACTGTGGGCATGAGGAAGACTAAGGACTGATTTGAATCCCAGCCTTCTGCCTTGGAAAGAACTTGTCCACAGATTACTTAGTGGCTTCTGAACTGTAAATAAAATTAATGCACTGTGAATAAATAAATACTATGCCCGACGCTTTTATTTTTTCTTAAGACAGGTTTTTACTATTTGGTCTTAAACTATATAGCCTAGGCTGGCCTGGAATTCCTGGTCCTTCTACCTCAACCTCTGAGGTGCTGGGATTACAGGGATTGGCCACCCCATTTGGGTAGGCTGTTCCTTATGAGAACCCTGGCTGATAACCTAGTGCTCAAGGCTGGAAACAGCATTTTTATATATTTAATTATAATTAATTATTATAATTAATTAATAATTAATATAATTATTATTATGTTAAACTTGTATTACTTAGTGTTTGGAGCCAATTGCTAGGAGAAAATGTCAGCTAATCAACAACCCATAGAAGAAACCGGCCACACGCTACCCTCCCTGTGTAACAGCAATTGAAGTGATTATTTGCATTTGCATCTTAATAGTGATGCTTAAGGTTACAAAATCCTATAATATATCTCTACCATGTATTTGATTTTTAAGGTTAACTTTCTTCTGATGTTTGGTAAAGGATGAGTTGGTCAAAAGGTTCTCCCACATTTGCCCAGTCATAAGACCTCTATCCAGTGAGGACTCTAGAGTTTGACAAGATTAATGTTGACTGAAGGCTTTCACACATCAGTTATATTTAAGTAATATTTCTCTGTATAGAATTCTGATAGACTATAAGCACCCTGATGGTGGTCAATGATACAGTTTTAATAGAGTGTGGGTTTTAGGATGTATGGATTGAGCTTTTGGTGAGGCCTTTTCACATTTCTCCATTTGTGACATTCTTGGTGAGAAGTGCAGGTTTCCAACTGAAGGCTTTTGTTTCATAGTATTTTTTAAAATTTATTTCATGTGTATGAATGTTGTGTCTGCATGTATGTAAGTGTACGCACATCATCCAGTGCCTTTGGAGGACAGAAGATGGCATTGGATCCCATGGAACTGGAGTTACAGATAGTTAACTGCCACATGGGTGCTGGGATTCAAATTGGTGTCTTTTGCAAGAGCAGCCAGTGCTTCTGGGGCTGAGCCGTTTCTCCAAACCGCCTCCACAGCATTTTTCTATGATGCCTTCAGCATAGACTGTTTTGGAGGGAGAGGATGAGTGACCAAAGTGGAACCACAGCAGATTTTTTTACATTCTTCAACACAAGATTTTCCCTCCAGCACAGATTCTTTGTTAAAAAAGGCTATCATAGCAGTTCAAAGCTTCACCACACTCATGATACAGATAAGGTTCCTGTCTAAAATGAACTTGCTTAAGTTTAATGAGACTTGAGCTAATGCAAGGCCATCACACTGAAGACATACACAACAGCTCACAGATTCTGACAGATCAACCCCATACCTCAAGGACGGCCTGGACTTTAGTGTTTTAGTCTCACAGGATTCATTTCCAGGATGGCATCTCTGCTGTTTAGTGGAACTCAGCATGCATGCAAGTCTTTCTGGGCTGAGAATATTCTTTGACTCTTCTCTAGTTTGAGTGTCTTGGTGTTTAAGTCCTGGCTTCTGGTGTGCCAGGGTTTAGCAAGAGGGGATATTTTCAGATGAATGAATTTCCATTCTCTTCACTTTGAGAGGCTTTGCATGAGGATTGACACAAACTTGCATGCAAGGTGAATGAAGGGTTTCCCACTATAGAACACTAACAGGACTGAATTTCATCCAAATTCTCCCATGTCATATCCTTTTATTAGAACACTCTTCTTAGTTTCAGGCAATGAGTGGTGTGCTAACTCAAAGCGGGTTTCTTGGGTAAATTATTTGGAGTTATTTAGTGTGGGGTCCCTGAAGAATATTCTGATCTAGCAACCCGGGCATCACCCCGAGTTGGATGCCATTCAACTCAGGATGATTTCTGGAAACTTCTACTTTGAAAAAGACTCCTTGTTTAACATATCATCTGAAAAGTCGGTGAATAAGGTAATTAGCATCTTTTTTTTTTCTAAAGGCAGAAAGGGGATTCAGTTTCAGTGTTTAATGGTTGTAATCAATTTATGTCTGAGAAAGATAAATTTACCATTTGTAATAGACTGAATGGTGGTTCTCCAAAAATGTTCATGGTGAAAGAATGCTTAACTGTGTGCAACAGTGTATTCAGTCAAGGATGTCTACATGGCATAAAGCTGGACAGACATGAGTGTTGAGAGACAGATAAAGGAAAGCCATATCCTGGACGCCAGACTTACTAAGAAAAGAGCATTCTACAGGTTTTTAAATTTTTTTATTATTTTTATTTTCTGTATATGAGTGTATTGCCTACATGTGTGTAAGTGCACCTATGTCATGCCATAACTGTGGAGGTCAGAAGAGGGCATTGGATCCTTTGGAACTGGGGTTACAGATGGTTATTAGCTACCATGTAAGTGCTAGGATATGAACCCAGGTCTTTTGCAAGAACAGCCAGTGCTCTTAACTGCTGAGCCATCTCTTTAGCCCTCTAAACACAGGTTTTGAGCTCTATTAGGCTTAGCTAGTTTCTTACTTAGCAGCCAGGCTTGTGGTGTCACGTGTAGAGGTGGACGCTCAAACCCCGTCCACTGGATTACAGGGAAAAGGAAGATGCCTTTAATCCTAGCACTTGGGAGGCAGAGGCCGGTGGCTCTTTGTGAGTTCAAGGTCAGCCTGGTCTACAGAGTGAGTTCCAGGACAGCTGGGGCTACAGGGAGACCCTGTCTTGAAAAGACCAAAAACAAAAATAAAAACAAAAAAAGACAGCCACAGGCAGCTGTCCTAAACCGTGGGGCCAAAGGCTGACAACCTTTCCACTGCCCACCTGTCTTATCTAACATCTGCACCAGGCAATGCCCTATCAGCACTCCCAGATCCTCCAGGCTGCTGCCTGATTGGCACTCTACAGCCTAATTCCCAGAGTGCCTCCTGGAGCTCTACAGTCTAATATGCCAGACTGTCACCTGAAAGGTGCTCTACAGTACAATTCCCACCCAGGCGTTCACCACACAGCACAGCTGGCAACCTGATAGGTCTTCCAGCCCCACACCAGCTTCCCAGGTTGGTGGTCTGATTGACTGTCATCCAACCCGTTGGTCACTACCACACAAGCCTCATGGGCCAAGATTACACACACAGTATAACAGCCGGTAGTCCCTGTCTGATGGTAAGAAGGACTTGTCTTTTTATTCACAGCATTCTGTTTTTATACCCAGAGTGACATATCTCAGGGACTGGTTTCAGACCCCCTGCCTCATGTTCCATAACATAATGAGTATTTGTCAATGCCTTTGATCCCAAGATGTCACAGGCTTCCTAATGCACAGGGAAATCCTGCCTAAGGCCAGGTTTCAGTGTAAACAGACAAGCAGGTGATTTAGCACAAAAGCCATGGGCGGCCTCCTTTTACCCTGCACAGGCTTCTGTTTTAAAATAGCATACCGGGGGCTGGAGGGATGGCCTAGCAGTTAAGAGCGCCGACCGCTCTTGCAGAGGACCCGGGTTCGATCCCCAGCACCCACATGGCGGCTGAGAACCGTCTGTAACTCCAATTCCAGGAGAACTCCAGTTTCAGGGGAATCCGAGACCCTCTTCTGAACTCCGCGGCATTGCACGACACGGGTGCACAGACCTACATGCAGACAGTACATTCATACACATACAGAAATAATAATAAAAAAATAAAATAAAATAGCATATCATACCAAGAGGTCTTGAAGCTCTCACAAGACTATGTGCACTGAGTAATGGTCTTTGCTCTATCCATGAAAGGTAAGGCAATGAATACACAGTGGGGCAAGAACTCAGGGTCTCTATTCCAACAGCCTCCTGGCATCCCACTCTTGAGATTCTAATGAAACATTGTGTGCCTTTTCCTTCTTGCTGACTTATATCTCTTCAAGGATTCTCTGAACCCATGTTACACTGGACGTAACAAATAAAATCTGTATAAAAAGAAAGTGAAGTTAAAAATGATTTACTGACAATGGGAAAATATCAATGCCTGCAGTAAACTCAACAAAGATACTGAAGACCTCTGGCAAAGAAAATAATAAAACATTATTGAGACATATTAAAGAAACATTGCCCTACAGAAATGAAAGGCTATCTGTGTTATGAATTAGAAGACATTTAAAATGATTGACTATCCTCAAGTTAATGCAGAGATTCAAACCAATCCCTACAACAACCTCAATACTTATTTAAGAGTAAGTACAATTTGATAGTTGATCTCAAATTCATATGCAAATGGAAAAGGACAGGAATAGCAAGGGTAGTTGAACTATGGGAACAGGTGTTCCAAGGAGATGGGGTGATCTGTAGAGAGATGAACCACCACAGGGCAAAACAGGCTGCACCAGGAAGTGCCAAATCAATCAGAAGATTCAGTCCACGGATCAGGACCATTTTTCTATCAGGAGAGCCTCACACCAAAGGCTCCATCTGTGTTGGATCTGGGGGCTAGGAGAAAGATGAGGGGAAATGAATTAAGTACTAGATCAGAGTGGGAGAAAACGCCTTCAAGGTTCTTTGATCACACTGTAGGAATGACTTCTTTTAATCTATTTTATCTCTAGGTATGGTGGTGCACATCTTTTTTTTTTTGTCTTTTTAAAAATTTAATTAATTAATTAATTAATTTTTATGTGTATGAATGTACTGTCTGCATGTAGGTTTGTGCACCCGTGTCATGCAATGCCTCAGAGGTCAGAAGAGGGCGTCAGATTCCCCTGGAACTGGAGTTAAAGATGGTTCTCAGCCGCCATGTGGGTGCTGGGGATGGAACCCAGGTCCTCTGCAAGAGCAGTCGGCACTCTTAACCACTAGGCCATCTCTCCAGTCCCATGGAATGACTTTTATAAAATGGATAAAATCTGGACTAATAACTTGTAATTAACTTTGGCAAACTCAATGAACCATTTGCTTTTATGACTTGGGCACTGAATCTTGTTTCCTGGGAGCCTGTAGTTGATAGTCCATCCCAAAAGATAAGGAATAAATGTGGGAATGATTAAGAATTAACCTATCAAAGCACTGAAAGACAGCACCCACCTTCATTGAAAACAGGAAGATGGAGAAAGGATGTTTGACTGTGTGTATGGTGTGTTCTAGAACTAGGGATGGAAAGGCAGGATGGTCTGATATGGGTAGTTTCTAGCTTGTACTTCTCCAACGGAAGCTGGAGAAACTGTTTTGATTAAAATTTGAGTGAGACCTGACTTGAGATACAGTTCTAGACACAGTTCCAGGTCACAGTTCCAAAAGATATCTGGGGGAACAAGTGTTCTCTGAGTTTAGTCCAACTCTTAAAAACTCAAGTTAAGAGTCGTGCCTTCCCGCTGGTATAGTTCTAGTGTTGGCACAGTAACACCACACAGTAAGGGCAAGGGAGGGTCTGAGATTCATTTGCAGAAAGCTTCAGTAAACTAAGCCTCAGAGAAAGGGTGTCTGAGCTTGAAATGTACATGTACCCAACAGCACGGTTGACCAGAAAGTCTAGTAATTTGGCAGTTCATTTGTTTGAGACATAGTCTTACTATGTGTCTCTAGCTGGCCTGGGACTCACTACATAGACCAGGCTGGCCTTGAACTCACAGAGATTTCCCTGACTATCTCTGGCTTCTGAATGCTGGGATTAAAGGTATTCATCACCATGCCCAGCTTAACTATGAGTCCTTGACTGTACTCCTTTCTAAGACTACATGGTGCTGTCTGTGCCTCAAATCTAGCATGGGAGGGTAGCTTTCTCTCACAATGGATAAAACTTATCCATGACTGGGCCTGAAAAATCACAAAAGAGGTTTGGCCTGGAGCTTGAAGAATGACACTGCACTAGACACAAAGCAATGCAAAACAATTAGAAAACTGTGGGTTTTGATGCAGAGATAATCAAATAAGTCAATGGAAGTTCCATATATATATGAACAATTAATATTCTAGTTTGCCTTCAACTGTGGTGACAAAACATTCTGACCAATACCAAGTTGGTGAAGAAAGTGTTTATTTAGCTTACATTTCCCAGGTCACAGTTCATCACCAAGGGAGCCCAAGGTAGGAACTCAGGGCAGTAACCTTGAGGCAGGAGCTGAAGCACAGGCCATGGAGGAATGCTGCTTACTGGCTTGCTCCCTTGACTTTCCTGTACAATACAATACAACCTGCCCAGGGGTGGCACTGCCCTCAGTAGGCTAGGCCCTTCTACATCATTCAAAAATCAAGAAAATTCCCCACAGACATGGGCACAGGCCAGTCCCATGGATGCAATTCCCCAATTGAGGCTCCCTCATCCCAGGTGTGTCGAGTTGACACTAAGGTTATCCAGAACAATTAATATATGACAAACTGACACTGTCTAACAGTGGACAAAGTGATGGTCATTTCTGTAGGTTATGCAGGTATAACTGAATATCCATATGGAAAAAGTGAAATTTGACTCTATTTTATTGATGTCCAAAAATATATTTCAAGGCCTGGTGTTGTGGTAATCCCAGACAGAGGCAGGTGGATTCCTGTGAGATTGAGGCTAGCCTGATCTACATAGTGAGTTTCAGCTGGTGCTATGGATTATAGCTACAAATGGGTATGTAGAGTACAATATTTTGAAATAATATAGTGCCTACCTTCATGATTTTAAGGAAGGAAGAACTCTTTAAAAGACAATGGTCAGAATGGATAACATTTAGAGAACAAATGACACCAACGCTGGCATGAATGCAGGAAAAGAGGAGGTCTCATTCACTGTTGATGGGATTGCAAACTGCTGCAATCACTGTGGAAATCAGTATGGAGAACTTTAAAAACTCAAAATAAATCTACCACATGATCCAATCATACCACTCCTTGGCATCTACTACAGAGATACTTGCACAGGTATGTTTGTTGTCACTCTTTTCAAAATAGCTAAGAAATGGAAGCAACCGGGCTGGAGCGATGGCCTAGCGGTTAGGAGCGCCGACTGCTCTTGCAGAGGACCCGGGTTCGATCCCCAGCACCCACATGGCGGCCGAGAGCCGTCTGAAACTCCAATTGCAGGAGAACTCCAGTTCCAGGGGAGTCCGACGCCCTCTTCTGACCTCCGCGGCATTGCACGTCACGGGTGCACAGACTTGCATGCACACAATACATTCATACACGTACGGAAATAAAAAAAAAAAAAAAAAAAAAGAAATGGAAGCAAGCCTAAAATCTCCCCACTGTTGAATGGATAATGACAATGTGGTACATTTACCAATGGAGCTCTACTCAGCAGTAAAGAAAGAACAATCATGAATTTTGCAGATAAATGGGTGTAACACAGATTTAGAAAAACAAGTGGTGACAGTGGAACCTTTTATTAACTCAAAGGCTTCTGTACGCAAAGAAACATCATGGAAGTGAGAGAAAACCCACAGAGTGGGGGAAACCTTCTACTGTGATGCATCTTGACAGAGCTACCTTCCAGAATATATAAAAACTACTCAAACAAAGAAGGAAACAAACAACTCCAAAAGATGGAGTAAAGAGCTGAACAATTCACAAGTGGGGAAATTAGAGATGCTGAGAAAATATTAAAAAGTGTTCACATCATTAAATAATTAAGGAAATGCAAATTAAAACCACTTTAAGATATCATTCCACTTTGATAAGGACTGGCTAGGATCAAGAAAACAAATAAGATACTCAATGCGGGAGGTTGTGGGGAAAGTTTGGGAACCTCATTCCACTGCTGTGGGAATGCAAACTTTACAACTACTAGGAAAAGCAGTGTGGAGAACCTTTAAAAGAACTGGAAATGAGCCTACCACCTGAACCCAGCCATACCACTTCTGGGTATATACACAGAGACTCATCCTACCGAGAGATCATGCAGCGGCCATGTTGATTGCTGCTCTCTTCACAATAGGCAAAGAGCTGGAACCAACCCAAGTCCCCTCAACTGACGAGTGGATAGAGAAAATATGGTACATCTATACAATGGAGTTCATCAGTGGTAAAGAAGGGTGACAAAAAAAAAGATGCGACATCATGAAATTTGTAGGTAACAGATGGAACTAGAAGATATTATGTTAAGTGAAGTACACAGTCACAGAAAAAAAAGACAAATGCTAATCCCTTCATCTGTGGATGCTAGCACCAAGTACCTAGTTGGTAGGCATTTTTTATTTATGCATAATGTTTTTATATTCCTTGTGATCTGGAAAACAACTGTGCTCTTATATTGTGGAATCCCTAGACAGGTTCAATGAACCTACCATTTATTTTCAGACTTTGGATTTTTTGGTGTTTAAAAAAAAAAATTTCAAATTTTAAAAAAAAAAAAAAAAAAAAAAAAAAAAGAAAAAGAAAAAAAAAGGAGCACTGTTGTTTGGCCTGTCTTCAATTCTTACTGGCAAGTGCATCTACTCTGTGGCTGCAACTGCTTTTGCCATTCTTCAAAGACATGAGACACAGCTTTTAACCCTCCAATATGGACTGAAGACTCATGTCTCTCCAAGAATCCTCCAACACTTCAATGCCAGATGGGGACTACTGAGCTATCCAGCTTGTGGACTGAGCAGCCACTGGGATTTCAGCCTCGTCAGAGTATAGACTGCCATTGTTGGACTACCCAGGCTGTATCATGGAGGCCAGTACAGGAAGACCAAGACAGGGCATGTGCTTACTGAACTTCATTTGGGTGACCATGCGAGGGAAAGACCCTAGTGTGGAGCACAAGGGCAAGATTGATGGTTGTTTGGGCTTGCCAAGAAGGAACCTTCAAATACTTCTTTAAGGAAAACATGACATCTTTTATTATTATTATTATTATTATTATTAGAAATCGAGTCCAGAGGAAAACATGATATCTTTTAGCAAAAAAAAAAAAAATCCTCTAGTTCAGGTGTAGTACGGAGTGATGATGCTTAGATGGCATGAAAAGCCAGCGGGAAATATGTTAGCTCAAAGTCCTACTGAAAAATACATACAATAAATATATAAGTATATGTGTATAGCTAGACTATATAACAAAAGACACATTGCCAGGCAGGAGAAACTTCCCTTCGAGTTGTTGGTCAGGGTAGTCCAAGAGGCTTCCAAATAGCACAGGCTATTGCCACAGACATTGACTGCCTCCCAGAACTTGAAGGTAAGACCCTATTTCTGAAAACAGGTCACACTTTAGACACAGAACTTGAAGCAATCAAGCTGGAGCTGACTAGGAAGACTCCTCCCTGAAGACTAGCTCTTAACAGTATTAGAGGATGCAAGACACACTGCCAAGGGAGAAAGAAAACCAATTAATGATCCTACCTAGCAGCAAAGCCTAATAAAAAAAACAATAGCCCAGTCAACTATCTCTGTTGGTGCGACAGTGTCACTTCTATCTTGGGTGTAATCAGTAGGTGTCTAATTGGGATTAAGGCTCACTCAATGGGAGGGAACTCATGTGCAGTATAGTAAACATAACCAAATACACATGGCTGGAGAGGTCATAGATTATAGGGAAAAACCTTTTGCCACATCCCTAGACCAAAGAAACTTCCTTCTTTATTCTAAATATGCATGATCACATTTACAGACAAGTATAACTTTCACCCCTCATCAAAGAAGCTTCTGTTTTTGCAAGAGATGGAGACTATTAATGGATTCCAGAACTAGTCAAAGGCAGAGAATAAATGTATGTGAAATGCTTAACCCTAAGTGACACATCTTCAATGCAACTTCTACACTTAGAATGAATGCATCTCTTGGTTCTCACCAGAGAAGTTTCCCTATGCAGCCAATGGTGACTAACACAGAAACCCAGAATTGGCCAATGTGCAGAGAACAAAAGGCTACAGAGTGTTTATCCTCGAAAAGGATGCCTGTTTCAAACTCTGCCTTTCAAAGCTCAGGGGTCATTGTGGAAGAGGAGGTGAAGAGGCTGTAAGAGCCACAAAGGGGGGATGACCACAAGGAAACAGTTTTCCAGAGAGCTGGTCTGTTACTCATATGAACTCACAGCAGCGGTGACAGCATGCACAAGTCCCATGCGAGCTCAAACCAGACAAAATCCCAGCATAGAGAGGGGGAAGTGGATAAGAAATCTCAACCCAACTTAAGGAACTTTTGGCAAATCGTGGCTGCTGGGAAGGGAAGACAGTGTCTTCACTGTCTTACAGGGATGGGTCTCTTGGTGGGCCCAGTGGACAGATTCACATTGTATCACACAAATCACTCTAGAGAATACATAAGTGTTCATTAAATTGGGCAGGGGCAGTGGGCAGAGGTGCAGAGAGGGGAGTGGATCTACATACTAACAGACTATTTTGTATGAAAATCACAAAAATTCAATTAAAAAAGATTTTTATTTATGTGTATGCCACATGAGTGCAGGTATCTTCAGAGACCATAAGAGGGCAATAGATTCCCCAGGAGCTGGAGTTACCTGACCATGGGTACTGGGAGCCAAACTTGGGTCCTCGGCAAGAGCAACATGCACTAACTGCTGAGACATCTCTCTGTCCTGAAGCATTCAATTTCTATTAAATGGAATTTGAGTCTAATATACATTAAGTTTCAGGAATGAAAAGAACTTCAGAATTGATAATCAGGAATGAAAAGCTAGTTAAAGTAGAAAATTAACAAAATATAGAAGTCCAAGTTCCTCTTGAGTTTCACATGTATGTGGAGAGTTTGGGGATTAGGAAGTTAGGCTGTGGCCTGGTAGACAGCTCTACTGGGATTCTCACACATGAAATAAAAAGGTTTTTCAAACCTGGCTTATTAATTTCTTACCATCTCTCCTTGCTGCTATTGGGTATAGTATATCTGTCACAAATCTGTAAAAGTTACCCTAAACCCAATACTAATCGCAATTTAACAAACATCCTTAAAGTCTGCCCCATTTTTATATCGGCCTTCGCCTGTGGCATACCACACTTGGAGAAACAGAGGTCAGAAGCTCCTCCAAGAAACTCCTTAGGAGGTTGTTTTCCTTTTGTTTTGGGAATCTGTTAGGTTAGGAGCTTATCTGGTCAGGAAGTCAAATGGGCCAGGGCTTCGTTGACCACAGAAAGACATGAGAATTATCTGCAGGGACTCCCACCTAGAGATAGTGGCTGAGACTCTCTAAGCATGGCTAATCACTCTCAAAAGCCCAGGAGCACCACGCAAGCAAATCAGGATCACTGGAGTGCAACTCTGAGGTGCAGTGAGGGTACATGACCTTTCATCAACCACATTGCTTTAAATTCAAAATTTAATGTTTCATCTATAAGAATGGCAGCCACAAAACAATAAAAAGCTTACACATATAAGAAAGATCATTTGGGGGAGGGTGTTATCAATTAGTGCATTTTCTTGTCACATTCTTGTTGCATCAAAAGCCCTCTAGAACATCTTCATCTATGTGCCACTAATTACATTTCCTCCTGGCGTGCACCTTCTAGTGTTTAGTGAGATTAGAGCATCTACAGAAAGCTTTCCACACTCCTCACATATGGCTTCTCTCCAGTATGGATTCTCAGATGATGAATCAGAGTTTGGATCTGACTGCTTTTCCACACTCTCCATACTCATAGGGTTTTTTCCCCACAGAGTGAATCCTCTGGTGATTAACAAGGGCTGAGTTCACGTAGGAGGCTTTGCCACACTGCTCACACTTATACGACTTCTCTCCCATGTGGATTCTCTGATGTTTGGTGAGGTCTGAGCTCATACTGAAGGCTCTGCTGCATTCACTGCAGTCATAGGGCTTCTCTCCATTGTGGATTCTCTGGCGGATAATCAGGTGTCCTCTCACACTAAAGGCTTTCTTACAGTGGTTATACGTAGAGGGCTTTTCCCCAGAGTGCATTCCTTCATGCACAGTGAGGGTTGACCATACACAGAAGGCTTTTCCACAGTGCTCACATTCATAGGGTTTCTTCCCAGTATGGATTCTCTGATGTCAAACAAGACCTGAGTTCTGTGTAAACATCTTTCCATGTTCACTGCATTTATACCAGTGCCCTTTCTGGGCTGCCCTTACAGTTTCCTAACTGGTCTTCATACTGAGAGACTCTTTCATGCTCAAGAATCTCTAAGGAACCCTTAGTATATATGTTAGAGACCTTTTTGAATGGGTCCATCCTTACAAAAATCTTCCTTACAAAGTTGATACTCTGTTCATAACTCTCTAGTCTTGATTCCTGAAATAAGAAACAGATTTTCACATGTACTTTATTCCCCATCACCAAGGCAATACATTGTGATATAGACTTAACAAGGACTCTCAGATATTTGTTCAGTAATCCTAGGACAGAGACACTAACTATGTGGGAGCCAGATCAAGGACCAAGTTTTCACTTGTACCACGGAGTAACATTACAGAGCTATTAGAATGAACAACTGACTTGAGTAGTTATTTAAGTCTGTCTTCCTTAAAGGTGTCTAAAACAATCTGAACAGAAGTAAATATAAAAATAATGTATAGGGGCTGGGGGATGGAGCTCAGTATCACTGCAATCGCTACACTCGCACAAGGCCCTGGGTTTGAACTGTAGCACTGGAGAGAATAATAGTTTCAACTTTACAAGACCTTTCAAAAAATATTAAAGTAAATGGAAAACAAGACAGATATTAAGATTTGCATGGAGTGTGGGAATGCAGAAAGTCTAAAAACCAAAACAAAAACAGGGACATCATTGATGGGTGTGTTATCACCCAGAGTCCACACTGTCTAAGCTGGAAGGGGTGTGGAGGGAGACATACGGCTCAACATACACTGACTGTAACCCCTGTTACTATGAAAACCCATATCCTAGCAAAAGGGTTACTTTGTGATGACATAAACCCTTTACTGGCCCCAAGAGCCCATTCATTCCATCTTTACAGTTCAGAACAATGTGGTAGACTGCAGCCACTCGAATCCCTTTAAAACTAACTCAATTTTTTTGCTCTAAAGTCTAGTTATAATAATGAGCTCCTACAGCGGTGGTGGTGCACACCTTTAATCTCAGCATTCTGTGAGTTTAAGTCCGACCTGGTCTACATAGTGAGTTTCAGGCCAGTTGAGGCTAAAGGGAGACCCTATCTCAAAAAAGACCAATAATAATGATGATGATGATGATGATGATGATGAGATCCCTGTGCTTTCCTATGGTACAAACTGTCTCAACAGTGGTAAGCTGTCAGTAAGCATCCCTGATGAAAGTGACTTTTCACCTCTCACGTCTTCCTTCCTCAAATCTGTAATCTCGGTATAATTATGACAGAAACATTAAACCTCAATTGAGTAACATTTGTAAGGGCCCCAGAGCTGACCACCCTTCCTCTTGGAAATTCGCCCTTTAGAAGAGCAAGTGGGGGCCATTCCTGAGGACAGGAGGAGGCCCGGGATGGCGGGAGCCCAGGATGGGGAGACAGGACGGCTGGAGCCCACGATGGCGGCAACCCAGGATGAGGGGAACCTGGACAGATGGGACCCAGCACCAAGGGACTGGACCAACGCCAAGCCTAGACCACCCCACTCTGGGGTGAGGAGGGGGGAAGAGATAAGGGGGCAAACAAGGGGGCAGGGGGAAAGGAGGAAAGAGGACAACAGGTGCCGAGAACTGTAGGAGGGAGAAGGGCGAGTCCAGAAAAGGGGATCTTCCTCACTTCAGCGCTTTCCCAAGTCCCAGAAGAACCCCTTAGCAAGCCAGAAGCCAGCAACTCACTAGAGGCTGGGTGGGACCAGCGAGAGTGACTGCCGTTGAGGGTCTAGAGAGGCCAGGCTGCAGGAGGCAGCTTGGTGCGCTCTAGCATGCTGGAGGCTTCTCTCTCGGTGGTTCGTGAACTCGGGTATGTAGGTTACCCTGAAGGCCAGTAACACATTTTATCCGTTTAATACTGCAAGTCTGACAGTAACATCCCCTCCTCGCATGTAAGAAAACTGTCAGGTAACATTTCTGAGGTCAGACAACAATTTGAACCTGAGTTTTGCCTTCCAGGTGGGTCATCTTTGGGGCTTAGAGCTTAGAGACCAAAATCAGAATTAATAGGAGGGAAAGAGGATCAGTGGTGGGGCATTTGCGGTTGCCTAGCAGGTGGGACGACTTGGATCTCATCCCTAGCACAAGAAAATGAATAATCCAACAACAACTGGTAACTTTAATGACATTCCCATAAACTACCAACTTTTTAGAAGTAGATTTTAACATTCACATAGAATACAAAGAAAATTACTTGGGAAAATTGGAAAAAAAAAAAAAAAAAAAAGAAGAAGCCCTTCCTAAAGACTGTATAGCATATTATACTGTCACGAGGCTTAAATGGTATGGGCCTGGCAAGACAGATAAATTGTGCAGAACAGAAAGCGGATTTCCACTCTATACAAGTGGATTTCCACTCTATACAATAGGAATAATTACCAGTAAGTCAAGATTGCAAATGTTAAAAATAAAACCATAAAGTTCTCAGAGGAAAATGTGGGAGGCATCTCTTATAACCTTAGAGTAGAAGGCTACTGTTAACAAAATCCAGAGGTCCCAAGTGAAAAGACTGATAAATTTGGTCAACACCCACAAGATAACAACACCCATAAGATTATTTTGTTTTATCCTATCAGATAAAACAAAATAATCTTAACTCAAGAAACAGACACACACAAAAAAATGTAAACACATCTCGAAGAAAGGGCAGCAAAAATAAAGTTCCTGAGCAACAAAAGTTGGGCAATGGCAGAGCGGGTTGTAGTTCTTTATGGTTCAGCTTCACTCTGAACTAGGCTGTGCTAAGCAGTGAGGATACACATCCTGGCCCCATAATTGTATGGTTTGTTTTTAAGTCTCACGCTGGAAATATAGTTCGGTTTCACAGTGTTGAATAGAGGTTGTGGGTTTGATTCCTAGCACTGAAGGAAAAAATCCCCCCCCCCCCGAAAAACCACAAATACCTCAAGTGCCTTACTTCCAGAACTACCAGAGCCCAAGAATGTCAAAGCTGAACATTTACAACTCTAGCGGGGCATGGTGGCACACGCCTTTAATCCCTGCACTTGGCAGGCAGAGACAGGTGGGTCTCTGTGAGTTCCAGGCCAGCTACAGCAAAACACTTATAACTATCATGTAAGTGACCTTTCAGAGCTTGCATTTATTGCCAATTATCCTCTGAGAGTGTGTAAGACCAGGGACTCAAAAAAACTTAAGTATGAATTTATGAAGGAATAGCTGTAAAATGAACAAATCAGGATGGTGAATGGGGAGGCAAGGAGAGAAAGAAGTATTGACAAGAAATATATGGACTCATAGGCACTGAGTATGTTCACATAATCCTCCAACAGCCCTAGGCAGGTCTTTATGATCCCTGTTTAGAGTTGAGGAAATAGAGGTACAGAGGCATTAAATGACTTCATCAAAAATCACAGGCAATTTGGCTTCCTGTTAGAAGCTTAAAAATCCAGGAAAAAAGATGGGGAGTGTGAATGGAAGTTCCTAGAAAAACCTTGCATCCCCAAATTGGACTTTCTTCTCTGTTAGGAATTATTAAAAGATTAGAACTCTGGAGATTGTGGAGTCTGGAATGTTGCAGGCACAGAGCCTGATTACCACTTACCTCAGCTACCTTCAGCCCCTAAGTAGCCATTTCCTTGCCCAGCTCTGTTTCTGACCTAATACCCTGTGATTAACAGATAAAAAAAAACCTCCTTGTAGGGTATCTACTAGCAGAAAAGCAGGTCCCACCAATCAAAAAGCTAAGAAAGCTCCCTCCTCTTGCCATGACCTGCCTACTGAATATATCCACCAATGTATTTGAAATGTGTCTTTGGGGGCTGGAGAGATAGCTCAGCAGTTGGGAGCACCGACTGCTTTTGCAGAGGACCCGGGTTCGATTCCCAGCACCCACATGGTGAACCATCTTTAACTCCAGTTCCAAGGGAATTCAACACCTTTTTCTGACCTCTGCAGCATTGCACGACATGGGTGTACCTACCTACAGTACACTCATACACATAAAAAAAGAAATGAGTCTTTGATTTATGACTTTTCTTTGATCTGTTACTATAAAAACTCCATAAAACTGTTACCACATTGTAACATGGAATTTGGGGTAACCTGAATCTCTGGTTCCAGAATAAACAGCTCTTATCCCCTTTAAGAGGAAGGGAGGGAGGGAGGGAGGGAGGGTGAGAATGAGTATCCCATGACGCTGCATATTTCAAGACGACTTGATAGATAACCCAACCCTTCCTCCCTACTGTCTGGGCTCACCCAGCTCCTCAGTCTGCCCAGTTTGACCACTCCCCCAAAGTCACCCAGGCCCTCCAGCCTCAGTCCAGCCCTCCAGCCCTGCTGCTCCCTCTCCCACAATAGGTGTTCATCAGGAAGGATGGGTGGTACCTGTCCTCTGCCGATGTTAACTGAGGTGCTGGACTCACCTCAGATTGTTGGCCTTAAGGTTTTTTTGTTAACAGAATCTTTGGGACCACCGAAGCCAACTTGTTGGAGTGTAATTCATTGATTCCTTTTGAAAGCTTTTCAGGAAAAAAAAATTTTTTTTTTTGAGACAGGGTGTATAGCTCCAGCTGGCCTGGAACTCACTCTGTAGATTAGGCTGGCCTTGAACTCACAGAGATCCGCCTGCCTCTCCTTCCCAAGTGCTAGGATTAAAGGCATGTAGTACCACGCCCAGCCTAAAGACAGTTCTTAGCCGCCACGTGGGTGCTGGGAATTGAACCTGGGTCCTCTGCAAGAGCAGTTGGTCCTCCAGTTCCAGGGGAATCCGACACCCTCTTCTGACCTCCGCGGCATTGCACGACATGGGTGCACAAACTTGCACGCAGACAGTACATTGATACACATACAGAAATAAATAAATGCCGGGCGTGGTAGGGCACACCTTTAATCCTAGCACTTGGGAGGCAGAGGCACGTGGATCTCTGTGAGTTTGAGGCCAGCCCAGCCTGGTTTACAGAGTGAGTTCCAGGACAGCCAGAGCTACAGGGAGACCCTGTCTCAAAAAGAACAAAAAAACAAAAACAAAAAAAAACATGCAAAGACTGCATTAAACACACCATGAGAGAAAAAATGCTCAGTGTTAAATATACGGCTAATTTGCAAAGGGCTGTGAGGTGTGAGGGCATGCTGGGTCAGCAGGTTCAGCACCCAAATCTCTCTACCCCTACTCCCCCCGCCAACACCCTTCGCCAGACTGTGCCTCTAAGTGCTGCCTGTGATATCAGAGATCTCTGACATTGGTGGAAGGAGGGCCTGGTGTGGAAGGAGGTGACAACTACAGGGAAGGATTCTGAATGTTTATTTGGCATTCTAAAAGAAATGGCATTGGCACAAGAAGTGGAGGTGGAAGAGGAAGAAACCCTCTCCTGAATTTAGGGTTCCTGACACTATTTCCCAGTGGTTTGTAGGCCCCTCCCTTTGTTGGAAAGTGAACTAATGTCTGATGGATAGTGTGACCAAGTGTGTTAGAAGGGTACTTGCAGTGACCCAGGGATGACCGCAGGAAAAACCAGGGTTATGATTCCCAGAAGGAAGGACCTCCAACTCCCAGCAGCAATAAATATCGAGACAAACCTTTTGCTGGATGTGGATCCTGCTTATTTTGCATTCATCTGAGGTTGCGATATATAATACAAGGAACTCCTACTCACATTGGAAACCCAAAGACAGTCAAGCCCAGATATGCTGGAAAGCATCCATAAATCCCCAGGCCTTTCTGTGAGACACAAATAACGCACTTCCGGGGGGGGGGACCAGGTGCCCTAGGCCTGGCCTGGCTTCCCCTTGGGTTGGCACAGACTGGTGCTCCCTTTTCCTAGCTCTAGGTGGTCGTCCAGATTGGGTCCTGCCCCTGAACCCCTTGGCTATGGCCAAGCCTCAGATTTCTTCCACAAATCTTTTCTTTACTGGGCTTTGCCAAACTAGAAACACTGTTGGATCTTAAGATTTAAAGCCATTACAGCGATTAACCAGAGGTGATTTTAAAACATAGTTGTTTTACTGCAAAATCTCTCACTCATTTAAGATTTTAACTTAAGACATCATGAGCAATATACTGCTTTGAACATACAAAGTGGTAAAAAGAGTAATTCCTAAAATGGAGTATTTAGGTAGAGTCATGAATTTAACCTGTGGCTGAGGACAGATTAAGAATGTAACAATAGTCGGGCGTGGTGGCACACCCCTTTAATCCTAGCACTGGGGAGGCAGAGGCAGGCGGATCTTTGTGAGTTCAAAGCCAGCCTGGCTTACAGAGTGAGTTCCAGGACAGCTGGGGCTACAGGGAGACCCTGTCTTGAAAAGGCCCAACAAAAAAAACAAAAAAAAAAAAAAAAATTAACAATAATCAGCGTGTCGACACACCTTTAATCAGCAACCCTGATTCAAAAAAGACCAAAAAAAAAAAAAAAAAATTTGTGCTTTTGAGACCGGGTGTCTTGTCCCAGCTGGGTGGAGTCTCTCTCGTGCCAGGCTGGCCTTGCAACTCACAGAGATCCATCTGCCTCTGCCTCCTGAGTGCTGGGATTAAGTGTGTGCCACACCAGCCAGGTTAAAATTTCTTTTTTTTTCTAAATCAACATTCAGAGACATTACTATGAATTCCAAACATTAAAGCTTTTTTTCTTTAACAATCTTGCCACACACTACACATCCACACAAGATTGGTTTTGTTGTGAAGGACACCCTCAGTCTGCAGGATGTGTGACAGCACCCTTGGACTCTGTCCACTACATGCCAGGAGCATAAAGGAAACTAGGTTTTACAGTGATGAACATCAGTAGAGACAAAGGGTAATCCAAGTAAAAAAAGATCCCAGTTGTTCACTAATGGTGCACCCTGAAACGACTCCAGACCCAGTCCATTTCTCCAGCAATAACTACTAAGCAAATGCAGATACCAGACCCACTTTCAAGCCTTGTCGTACATCTGTAGCTTTAACCGAACAGTTTTGCTGCTGTTGTTTGCTTCCCTATTTTCTTTCCTTTCTCTGTTTGAGACAGGGTCTCATGAGTCTAGTTTAGACTCAAATTGAATAAATTGGAACTTGTAATCTTTTTATATTTACCTCCCAAGTGCCAGGATTATAGGTAGGAGCATTGTGCATGGCTTGTTTCCTGTTTTCTTAACTCGTAAGTTTGGCCAAGAAAATGGATATTTTTATATATGAATTTCTTTAGGTATTCTAGTACAGGCAAATTTAAATTCTGATGTACCATACTTCATGGAATTAGTCTGAATTAAAAAAAATATATTTATTGCTGTAGAGGTTGGGGGAAAGGGGAACCATCATCCACTGCTGGTGGGATGTAAACTTACACGCCACTTGGAAAGCAGTGTGGAGAACCCTTGAAGACTTGGAATGAACTTGCCCCCCACCCCAGTACTACCAATCCTAGGCATGTACCCACAAGACTCACCCCACCACAGAGATACATGCAACAACCATGTTTATTTCAGCTCTCTTCACAATAGCAAGGAGCTGGGAACCAACCCAAATGCCCCTCAACTGATGGAGTGGATAGAGAAAATGTGGACATCTACCACATGGAGTTCTATGCAGCAGTAAAGAAAGATGACATCATGAGCTTTGCAGGAAAATGGCTGGAGCAGAGGACATCATGCTGAGTGAAGTAACACAGTCCCAGCGAAACAAATGACAATGGTATCCCTTCATCTGTGGATGCTTAGTTCCAATTACTAGTTTGTATTTCTTGTGCACAGCCCATTGAGGCTCTTGTCCAAAGCAGTTGGGAGTGATGCATATTGGAAACAACAACAACAACAGAAAGGACTGCATCAAAGAACTGACTGAAACAGTGAACTTCTGCTCAAAACAGTCAACTTCCACATGGAGAATATTGAGAAAGACTGAGAAAGAGATGAATAGCATGTTTGGCAGAATACAAGAGCTCTGGTGGGGTCGGGGAATGGGGGGGGACACGGGTCTAGATTTGATAAAAAAAATTAAAAAATTATAAAAAAATAAGTAAAAAATATATTTATTATTTTTATTTTATGTGTACGAATGTATTGCTTGCATGTAGTTAGGTGCACCCATGTCCTGCAGTGACTACAGAGGTCAGAAGAGGGCATCGGATCTTCTGGAACTGGATTTATGGACAGTTAGCCACCATGTGGTTGCTGAGAACCCAGGTCCTCTGCGAGGCCAGTCAGTGCTCTTAACCGCTGAGCCATCTCCAGCCCAGTTCTGGACTTTTTGAGGGCACTAAATTGCAAGACACATCCTTGAAAACCCTTAAAATTTTCCACAGATAACAGCACGAATAAACCACACAATAATTCAACAAGCATTTATTAAACACCTACTGTGTGCTCAGCACTGTACTAGGCACTAGAGGTACAGTGATACAAATGTTATTCCTGCCCTCAAGGAGCTTACAGTTTAATTTTGGAAATAAATACAAATGTGAAACTACAGTACAGACGGTTAGAAAACAATTGCAGAGCAACATATTAATTAGTAATTGCATGGATCACAGTATAAACTTCAATGTTAAGTGCTGGGACAGGACAGATAAGGGGAGATGTTGGTGTGAGGTGAAGTCAACCAGGGATGCTCATTCACAAGACATACAGGGAGCTGCAGAGTGATGAACACGAGCCAGGGCCACAGGAAAATCCAAGTAAAAAAGAGCAGTGTGAGAAAGGCACAGAGGCAAGGGCTGAAGGCTGGAGGAAGCTTGAATGTGCTGGAACAAGGGGACCATGCCAGAGGAGTGAAGGCTGACGAGGGTTAAGCACGGAGGGAAGGTGACGGAACACTGCTCCGCTGAGAATCATCTCCTGGAGGCTGAGTAAAAATAGATGCTAAGACCTGGGAGTCTGAGGGTGATGTTGGAAGTGTAGTACAAGATGGAGATTCTGAGAGGAAGGAAACTGGAAAGAATTACAGTAATCTGAGCCCACGTGATATAGATCTGGGTGGAAGGTGGTAAGAGAGTAGCCAGAAATGTAAAACAGACAAGAAAAACTAGCCCTCAAGAAGCCTAACAGTTAGATCAACAAGATTTTGGACTGCAGAGTAGAGGGCAGAAAAGAATGGAAAAACTTCATGGCTGGGAAGAGATAAATAAAAAGAGTAATGATTCTGTTCCAGGAATGGCAGATAAGCAGTGAGACCAGTTTAAAAAGAAAAAGTGGATTGAGGGAGAAGAGTGACACGTTTCCTCAAGTACTGGGTTGTGTAGGAATCCATGGAAAATACCACAAGAGTATGACAACACGCAGAGTTGGAAACAGGAAGTCCCTGAAGACATCACAAATAGGGGTACCTGCAGTAAAGATGGAGATAATTCTTTCCACGGGGGAGAAAAAAAAGACAAAGAAAAGCCAGATGAAGGAAAATCACCTAAAAAAGATCCCATAAGCCAAAGAGAGGAGAAAAACAAAACAAAACAACAACAACAACAACAACAACAAAAAACGCTCTTGAAATGCTGGGATATTCCACAGTATAAATAGGAAGGAGGTTAAGGATAACAATAAAAAGCTGTATCCATTGGCCATTCTAAGTGCATTTAGTGGAATTCTGACTACAACAGCCAGGAAGGAAATGTTTTAAGGGTTCAGGTGGAAAATGTTTAAAAATGTATAACATGTTTGAAAACCAGGAAAAAAGGAGGAACAGAGAAGTGGTTAAAAATGAGCAAGAAGCCGGGCGTGGTGGCGCACGCCTTTAATCCTAGCACTTGGGAGGCAGAGGCAGGCGGATCTTTGTGAGTTCAAGGCCAGCCTGGTCTACAGAGTGAATTCCAGGACAGCCGGAACTACAGGAAGACCCTGTCTCAAATAGCCAAAAAAAAAAAAAAAAAAAAAAAAGAGCAAGAAGCCTGAAGAGTTCCCGTAGGCTGTGTATGAACACAGAGTGCCACCTTAACTGCCCATTTGCCAGCCTAGAGTCTGGATAGATATTAACTTCCTTCCATAATTCTTTTTCCCTTAGGCAGTTTACAGAGACTTCTTAAGTTTTTATTGCTACGTCTTCCACTTACATGCTTCACTCAGTGTTAACATCTGTTTTTTTTGTGTATGCGCGCGTGTGTGTGTGTGTGTGTGTGTGTGTGTGTTGTGTTGTTTTGAGACAGGGTCTCCCTGTAGCTTCAAGCTGTCCTGGAACTTGGCTCTGTAGAACAGACTGGCCTTGAACTCACAAACACGCCTGCCCTCTGCCTCCCAAGTGCTAGGCTTAAAGGCATAAAACACCAATGTCGGCTTCAAGTATTACATCTAAAGATACTTTAAACACCAAAACTTTTAACCAATTTTCTAGAAATTGTCTGGATTTTTACTGTATTGTATATCAGATTGAGTGGTGATGACAGAGGATACATGGGTTTATATGGCTGGCCAGAGTTTCAATATTCACTGTAAGTAACGAAGCACACGGGTGTGTAGATTAGCATCTTTGTTCTGACACTTACTGGCAATGTGATGCTAGTAGCTCTCCAAGGCTGTTTCATCAGATATGAAATCTGGCATATTGCAATAATGCCTATCTTCAGTAGGAGAAGTCTTAAGAGTTTGGAAGACAAAAAATGTTCAAAAAATGCTAGCTATTAAAAGCCGACATTTAGAAACAAGGGTAAAGCTAAACAGGTCATGCTGGAATCAACTACCACATTCTCAAATGGCCGTCTTGCCTCATGGAGAAATTCTTTGAAACTTAAGAGGTTTCTCCCAGGGCTATGATGATGCCAAATGGATGAGGGCAGAACTGCTTTATCATGCCACCTCCTAGCACAGGAAGCTGAGGGGGGCAGAAGCGCTTTATCATGCCACCTCCTAGTGCGGGAAGCTGAGGGGGGCAGAAGGACTTTATCATGTCACCTCCTAGCGCAGGAAGCTGATGGCGGGAGAACAAAGCACTGGTGAATAGCTCAGTTCAGATTCCCAGAAACTACGTCAGGCAGTTCACAACTTCCTACAACCCAGTTCCTGGGGAACCCAACATCTCTTGTGTACCTGGGGACCTGTACTCACATGCCACTACCAAAACCCTGAAAACATAAACACAAATGGAAATCAAAAAGAGGCAGAAAAACAATCTGCAGGATAAAAGTGAAAAATGCAAGGCATTTATAGTTAAGAAAATAATGACATACAGATTGACCAGTAACATTGTAATCCTCAGCGAACTCAAGATTCAGAATGGCACCAGCTACACCTCACCTGCCTGGAAATACTGTGCAGCAGAGGCAGCCATATGCCTGTATATCCCAAACCTAATCCCAAACCTCCATTCCCATGGAGGAATAACCCATGGCTGATGCCACAAGCTTACATCCTCTACAGGTTAGGAGATTAGTAAAGCCACAGTAAGACCCTGTCATATTAACAGGAAAAAATGTAATTCATGGATTAACACAAATCCAAACTACATGTGTCTATACAAAAGTAAACACCATAACTATTGTAGGCTGTTTAAATACCTATATATCGAATTGCTTGTGCTTCATTAGTAGGATCGGAAGGTTATTCCTGGACAAACTGTCAGCCCATGAAAGGAAACAGCCAAATTGACAGAGTCCAAGCAACAGCTCCAGAGAGAGTGACTGTTTTGCTTCTCATCCACCTGTGCCCCTTTTCTAAGCCTAGGAAAATCTGCGGAAGAGAGGGCATGGTAGAATGTAAGGGCTGTGATTGGGATGAATGGTGAAACTACAGCAATGTAGTCTGGACACTTATTTGATCAACTTGATTGAACATACAACCCCTCACCCCCTGCTGGATGGTGGGGCTGTGGGGGTTTGGGCACAAATTGGTTTCATATGAAGGATGCTTGTACTCATGGGTCATCACTTATAGATAAAACATGAAAAAAAAAAACTGAGAGAAAGATGCAGGACAGTTATGGCAAAATGCATGATCTGGGATGGGGTGGGGGTAGGGGGGAAGGGAAAGGGAAATATGCCTGAACTGAATTGGAAAATGATGTATGAAATGCACAAAGCATCAATTAAAAAAAAAAAAAGATTCAGAATGAATTCTGTATGTCTTAAAAGAAGTCTTTTATGTCATCATATGCCATTTGGCTATTCCAACACACATGCTAAATCACTTTTGGTAACTCACTTCTAAAATTTAGTTTTAATTATGTGTATGTGTAGATTACATGTCTGTGAGTGGGTATGTGCGTGACTGGAGATGTCTACAGAGGCCAGCAATGTCAGATCTCCCTGGAGCTGGAGGTAGAGGCAATTGTGTGCTGCCCAATGTGTGACTGCTGGGAAGAGAACTTTGCTCCTCTTGCAGGAACAGCATGTACTCTTAACCTCTGAGCAACCTCTCCAGCCCTGATAATTAAAAAATATATATATATATTACTATAATATTTTACTTGTATTTTTAATTTCATGTGTATGAGTATATTACCTACATGTGTGTAAGTATACCCATGGCATGAAATGCCTGTGGAGGTCAGAAGGCATTGGATCCCCTGAAACTGGAGTTAGAGATAGATGGTTGTTAGCTGCCATGTGGGTACTGGCAATTGAACCTATAAGAGCAGACAACATTCTTAACTGGTGAGCCATCTCTCCAGCCTAATTTATTATTTTTCTTTTATGTGTATGAGTGTGTTGCCTGCATGTAACTGAACTAGTGTTGTGCAATGCCTGCAGAGACTAGAAGAGGGTATCAGATCCCCTAGAACTGGAGTTATGGACAGTTCTTAGCCACCACTCACCTGGTCCTCTGCAAGAGCAGTTAGTGCTCTTAACTGCTGAGCCATCTCTCCAACCCCAATTTTTTTTTGAGATAGGGTCTCCCTGTAGCCCCAGCTGTCCTGGAACTCACTCTGTAGTCCAGGCTGGCCTTGAACTCACAAAGATTCGCCTGCCTCTGCCTCCCGAGTGCTAGGATTAAAGGCGCGCACCACCACGCCCAGCTTTTCATCTCACTATGCAGCTCTGTCTAGGACTTACTATGTAGGTCAGGCTGACCATCTACTTCTGCTTCTCTCTGCTGGAATTAAAGGTGTACACCACCACGAGCTTGGCTCTAATAACTCATTTTAAAATTACAAACTTTTCTCACATTCATTCACCCCAATATAACATTAATCTTCCTAGACACATTTTCTTTTCTCTGAACTTCTGCAGGTGCTTAGTAATTCTGAGACTGAAATAACCTGATATATATTACTCTGGACACTAATGCTAACTTAACAACTTATTGGAAATGAAGGAAAGTGTTCCCCCCAAATATACAAGAGGAACAGGTATGTATACAGACACATGCACATGTTTCTTTTCCCTCTGACAGTGTACTCGTCCTGTGTAACTGCTGCATACAAGGTATCCCTGGCTCCAGGCAGAATTCATGTATCATACACAAAGGGTAAGGCACATCTGAGATGGGAAGCAAGAGGCAAGACTTACCTGTTTCTAATTTGAGACCCTGGCTCAAAAAAAAAAAGGTTATTGAGGCTACAGAGATGGCTTAGGTCCAGCAGTTGAGTCTCTGCTTACAGAGACATTAGGAATATTAGGAATGGTAATCTTTGTTACAAAAACAGACAAGAGGATAAGAAAATAGGAGATAATGAAAAGGAAGGATCTGAAAAAGTTAATCAAAGAAACCGAGAAGTGATGACTAAGCACTAAGGCTGAGGAAGGACATATGGATGACCTTGTCAGTGGTCAAGTGGGCCATGCACGGTACAGAGATGTTAGAAAAGGAACTTATGGTCTTAAATGTAGACTTCTGTTGAGATCCTGAAACACACATTTCTTGTCCACCTTTTGGGACAGTCACAGAATTGTCATCTCTTGGAGACATTATCAAAACCTACCTTTGTGTGTTCTGAATATGATTAATGAACTAATTTTAAGCATGAGGATTAATGTTGGAAAGCAAAAGTAATTCAATTCCAAGCCTGTTACGCATCTAATCAAATGGTCAAACATGAAATGTGACAGTAATAGATGGTTTTCCTGCAGTTTATTAAATAAGAATTCTAAAATGCATACATTTGGAAGAACAGTAGCACTATTTGAATAATAGTACTTTAGAGTAAGTATTTTAATAAGTACTTACTCAGCAGTAAGTAGAAAGGAAGGACACCACTGTGGATGCAGAAGATCCTTTAAAACTGGTCTAGTTACTACATATAGTACCCATGTTATGCTGAAAGCCACAGGTGAAATACAGAGCCTGGTGATGACGTGTGTAATAGCATGTCTTTGTTTGCAGGTGACTGATGGAGTACAACAGAATTCACAAGAGTGCGGAGTTGTGAGGTAAGGTACTTGACAGATTACCACTGTGGGTATTAAAGCTATAAAAATGGCAGGAAACGGATGGAAATGATAAGGGGTGCTGAGGCCAGCTAGGAGGGGACCTGGGGTGACTGTGGTCAGAAGCTCGCACAGGAGGGTATCTGGGGTGACTGTGGTCAGGAGCTCGCACAGCCTAACAGGAAGCTGAGAGCAGTACTGGAAGGGGGGAGAGGGACGACAGGCATTCTTTGTGAGGGCTTTTATGTCTTTTTCAGGTACTTCTGTCTGTTTTATGATGCCTAACTAGGACAGTACAAATATCTTTTGTATCACAGTGTCAGTGGGGAGGTGGAGAGTCAGAAGTTACCTTGAGGTACAACAATCCATGCTCAAGAATAGCCAGGCTGAGTCTCCACTCACCTCTTTCTCTGGATCACTCCCACAATCACCACTAGGGCGTCCACCTCCTTTGCTGACACAGGTACTGAGACTGGGGGTAGTGAAGGTACAGATACTCAGTGACTTAATGGAGTCAGTAAAGGTGCTAAATGAAGAAAAATGCTGGAATGCTGTTAAAAATATAGCATTAGACTTTGCAGAGAAATATGGATGTCTACCAACTATGAAACACTTGAACATAAATACGCTAAGCGTCTATAAAAGCCTCCCTCTTGACAGGGTATTTGAAACACCTGAACATAAATATGCTAAGTGTCTATAAAAGCTTCCCTCTGATAGGGTATTTGAAAGCTAAATACAAATATGTCTCATTGAGAGGTTGCCTTGGACTCAAGCTGCTTCTTAGATTAGGATTTGTAAGGGCCCCCCTTCGGAGGGATGCAAGCAGTGGACCACAGGAGACAGTAGGAAGCAGAGGGACTAGAGGAGCAGCCTCTCTCAAACCCATAGCTACTCATATGAAAGACAAAATGAGCTTCAAGTCAAAACTAGCAGCTTGCTCTAGTGCTATGTTAGACTTCTGAAGGACTTACTAAGCTGCGCGAGCTCTGCTCCACCAGATGTCCAAAGACGGCCAAGCTAATCAGCCTGTAACAAGGCACTGGGCCCAAACTACTGAAGAGCTATTCTTAACTTTGTTCCCATTACAGACACTGCCACTAAAGAACAACTTCCTACCTTTTCCACTGGACCCTTCTACAAGTGTATGGTTTCTATTATGCTACTTATGTTCAAACTACAACCAACACTTTCCCTAAACTCCTGTGGTCTCAGGTTTTTCTCCACTATGGATTCTTTGATGTCGAATGAGACTTGATCTCTGAATAAAGGCTTTCCCACACTCGTTGCACTGATAAGGCTTCTCCCCAGTATGTATTCTCAGATGCTGAATGAGGCCAGTGTTGCCATTGAAAGCCTTCCCACACTCCTTACATTTATAGGGTCTTTCTCCAGTGTGGATTCTCTGATGTTCAATGAGCCCTGACTTCTGACTGAAGGCCCGCCCACACTCATTGCATTTGTAGGGTTTCTCCCCCGTGTGGCTTCTCTGATGGCCAATAAGATGTGAGCTCCGCCTGAAGGTTTTCCCACACTCGTCACACTCATAGGGCTTCTCCCCAGTGTGAATTCTCTGATGTCCAATGAGGTGAGAACTGTGACTGAAGGCTTTCCCACATTCATTACATTCATAGGGTCTCTCTCCACTGTGGATTCTCTGGTGCAAAATAAGGCCTGCGCTCTGACTGAAGGCCTTCCCACACTGATTACACTGATAGGGCTTCTCCCCAGTGTGAATTCTCTGGTGCAAGATCAAGCCTGTGTTCTGACTGAAGGCTTTCCCACATTCCTTACAGTGATAGCGCTTCACTTTGTTGTGGATATCCTGATGGGAAAGAAGGGCTGACCTGTAGCTGAAGGCTTTACTGCACACGTTACACTGATAGGGCTTCTCCCCAGTGTGGATTCTCCAGTGGCGAACAAGGCCTGAGCTCTGAGCAAAGCTTTTTCCACATTCGTCACATTTATGCCGTCTCTCTTGGGTGGGGTTTCCCCGTTGCCTCTCTAATCTGCCTAGAAGGTCTCGGGCTTCTCCATGCTCAAGACCCCGGATAACATCCCCATTGTGCTTGGCAGCTGTCTCTCCGTGTGGCTGGAGTCCAGTAGATATCACCTGGTCTGAAGCCGATTCCTTCTTCTCACTCTTGGTCTCAGCACCTGAAATAAGTAGGTAGTGATTAATCATCCACAAGGCCGCCTTCTTTCCTTTTTAAGAAGGTTTATTTTTTTAAGGTATGTTTTTTTTAATGTATGTGTGTTGAATGTATGTGCAGGCGCCCATAAAGGCCAGAAGAGGGCACTGGACCCTGGAGCTGGAGTTACAGGTGGTTGTGTACTGGACACGGGTGCTGAGAACTGAATTTGGGTCCTCTGGAGGAACAGCAAATGTTCTTAACCACTGAGCCATCCCTCTAGCACCCTCAATGTTTCCATTATCTGTGGTAGGAGAAAGGAAAGGAAGAGGGGTAAAGAAGCACAAAGGAAGCCACAATGTATACAGACTTCCTTCCTGAGCCCAAATAGCTTCATAATAGGGAGAGATGTAAAGTTGTTCAAGAAGCACCAGAGGCCAGCGGGGGAGGACATGCCAGAAGAAGAGAGCTTCCTCACAGGGGAGTAGAGATGGGAAGGACATGACAGAGGAAGAGAGCTTCCTCACAGGGGAGCAGAGCTGGGGAGGACATGACAGAGGAAGAGAGCTTCCTCACAGGGGAGTAGAGCTGGGGAGGACATGACAGAGGAAGAGAGCTTCCTCACAGGGGAGTAGAGCTGGGGAGGACATGACAGAGGAAGAGAGCTTCCTCACAGGGGAGTAGAGCTGGGGAGGACATGACAGAGGAAGAGAGCTTCCTCACAGGGGAGTAGAGCTGGGGAGGACATGACAGAGGAAGAGAGCTTCCTCACAGGGGAGTAGAGCTGGGGAGGACATGACAGAGGAAGAGAGCTTCCTCACAGGGGAGTAGAGCTGGGGAGGACATGACAGAGGAAGAGAGCTTCCTCACAGGGGAGTAGAGCTGGGGAGGACATGACAGAGGAAGAGAGCTTCCTCACAGGGGAGTAGAGCTGGGGAGGACATGACAGAGGAAGAGAGCTTCCTCACAGGGGAGTAGAGCTGGGGAGGACATGACAGAGGAAGAGAGCTTCCTCACAGGGGAGTAGAGCTGGGGAGGACATGACAGAGGAAGAGAGCTTCCTCACAGGGGAGTAGAGCTGGGGAGGACATGACAGAGGAAGAGAGCTTCCTCACAGGGGAGTAGAGCTGGGGAGGACATGACAGAGGAAGAGAGCTTCCTCACAGGGGAGTAGAGCTGGGGAGGACATGACAGAGGAAGAGAGCTTCCTCACAGGGGAGTAGAGCTGGGGAGGACATGACAGAGGAAGAGAGCTTCCTCACAGGGGAGTAGAGCTGGGGAGGACATGACAGAGGAAGAGAGCTTCCTCACAGGGGAGTAGAGCTGGGGAGGACATGACAGAGGAAGAGAGCTTCCTCACAGGGGAGTAGAGCTGGGGAGGACATGACAGAGGAAGAGAGCTTCCTCACAGGGGAGTAGAGCTGGGGAGGACATGACAGAGGAAGAGAGCTTCCTCACAGGGGAGTAGAGCTGGGGAGGACATGACAGAGGAAGAGAGCTTCCTCACAGGGGAGTAGAGCTGGGGAGGACATGACAGAGGAAGAGAGCTTCCTCACAGGGGAGTAGAGCTGGGGAGGACATGACAGAGGAAGAGAGCTTCCTCACAGGGGAGTAGAGCTGGGGAGGACATGACAGAGGAAGAGAGCTTCCTCACAGGGGAGTAGAGCTGGGGAGGACATGACAGAGGAAGAGAGCTTCCTCACAGGGGAGTAGAGCTGGGGAGGACATGACAGAGGAAGAGAGCTTCCTCATAGGGGAGTAGAGCTGGGGAGGACATGACAGAGGAAGAGAGCTTCCTCACAGGGGAGTAGAGCTGGGGAGGACATGACAGAGGAAGAGAGCTTCCTCACAGGGGAGTAGAGCTGGGGAGGACATGACAGAGGAAGAGAGCTTCCTCATAGGGGAGTAGAGCTGGGAAGGGGTCAACTGAGAACTGGAAGCTGGGGAGTAGAAAGAGCTAAGGAACTGCTAAAAGATTACTGAGTGGGAGAGAAATGTGCAAATGTACCAGGGAGTCCCAGAACAGGCAGGTCTACCATCGGCGCTGTGACAAACAAACCCCAAGTGAGGGTCCAGTGGGAGGTGAGAGAGGAAATGTGGGAACTCAGTGAGTGCCACAGAAACGCCAATTTCTTCTAACTTTTTTGGGGGTATTTTTGAGACAGGGATCCCTGGGCTGGAACTCACTATGTAGACCAGGCTGTCATTGAACTCACAATGATTTCCTGCCTCTGATGGGATTAAAGGTGTACACCACCATGCCTGGCCTAGAAATGCCAATTTCTAACTGGCAATCAAACAGTACTCAAGATACAAATTACAGAACTCCTACATCAGAAAACACAATGCTTCAGTTTAAAACCTCAAGAAGGCTCAACCTTGCATCTATCTCTTGAAACCTGTTTCTTTTAAGGCTTTATTAAAAGACTTTTCTTTTTTATTTATATGTATGTATGTCACATGTGTGCAGGTACCCGCAGAGGCCAAAAGAGGGTGTCAGATCTCTGGAGTTGGTGTTAAATGTTGTTAGGAGATGCCTCATAGGGTTTCTGTGAACAGGACTCTGGTTCTCTAGAAGACCAGAAAGTACTCTTAACCACTGAGCCATCTATCTCTACAGCCCTGAATCCTGAGTTCAAGTATGTCCTCCAGAAGTCTTATAAACTATCAGGAACATTAACAAACACAAACATTTTTAAATTATAACACCCACAGCTCTCCTTACCCAGGGAGAACATGTTTCTGTAATTCTCAGGCCTGTTTTCTCTATTTAGATCCTTCTGTGATGGGTCAAGAAGCCACTCCTCCCGAATAAGAGAGACAGCCATGTCTTCAATCTTTTCCAAAGTCTGAAATAAAAGAAGACCCTCATTTGGGGCCTGGAAAGGTTCCACAGTGCAAACCTAGAGCGTCAGAAGAACCACCGTGTCAGGAGAGGACGAAGGGGAAAGAGTGTGCTATTCAGGGATCTGAACAGCCGAGAAGATGAGGAAAGTGCACTAGATAGATATACTGAGGTAAAACAAAAGAATTTAGTCATTATATAGGCACTGCTACAGTCAGCTACGGGGTACGTGCCGCGGCACTGCCAGAGACATGGGCTTTTAGTGTGAAGGAGCACAACTCACCTGAAACCCTGCTGTGAGAAGTGTACTTGTCATCTGATCTCCAGAACTTCCTTTCTGGGAAGGAGTAGGACTCTGAGAAGACAAGGCTGAGAAGAGGAAGGAACTGTGAACAGACCAGCCTTGTCTGGCTGTGGGAGCCAGCATTCACTCCTCCCAAATTACTTATATTCCAGCATATATGTATGCCAAAGATTGTGCACAAAAAGTGCTGACATCTTGGACTCTAGGCCCATATCAATGGCTTCCCATAGAAGAGCTGTACTTTAATACCCTTGAATTCAGTTTGAAAGTGTTGTCAAGGGGCTGGAGAGATGGCACAGTGGTTAAGAGTACTGGCTGCAGGTGCTGCTCCCTCTGGGCCTCCGCTGCTTGCAGCAGGCGCCATTGGGACCTCTCGTGGGGGGCTTGGCAGGGATGGCCTGGCCTGTGCAGCTTGAGATTCTCTTTGTGGCCAGATGGGTTTGTATGGACAAGCTTGTCCATCTGTAACTTCATTAAGGATGACGTCTAAACTGGAAAGCAGCCTAACATCTATGGGCTGGTTACCACAGCAAAATGAGCAGCCATCCAAAAGTCTGATGCCATACAGAACGCACATGGAGCAGTGATTTCCAAGAACGCACTCCTTGACCCAAATACAACTCTGGACCAGAAGTTCAACAGCACACGGATGGGACACCTCCTTATAGTTATGCCTCATCACCTTTGCAATTAATAGCTCACCCCAAAAGAAAATGACTTTAAGTGAGATTTACCAGTGGATTTGTGATAACTTCCCATACTATAGAGAGGCTGGCAGTGGTTAGAAGAATTCCATATGACATAATCTGTCATTGAACAAATGTTCCTTAAAGTGCCTCAAACCAAGGATGACCCTGGAAAGGGGTCCTATTGGGCAACAGATACCAATCTGAAGGAAGATGTGCTGCCTACTTGGTCCAAGAAGATGGCACGATCTGTATAACGGGTAAAAAGCTCTTGAGTTCCAGGCCAGCTGGGACTATAGGGAGATCCTGTCTCAAAAAAAAAAAAAAAAAAAAAAAAAAAAAAGCTCTTTATCACAAGTTCCTGAGAGGTTGGGCATATCAGAAATGTAGATTTAGAAGTTCATTTCCAATAGAGCAGCTGCAACTACAGCAAACGTAACATTTTTATCTATAGCATTTTATCTTTTCAAAGCATTTTTTTAGGCCTATTCTTTTGTTTGATTGTAACTCTTTGAGCAAAGTAGGCAGTTTAGGAATTCAGTAATGACATTAACCTAATTAGAGCACACCTAGTGTGTGATTTATGTCCTGGTCTTCTGATACTTAATTTGATATCCTTTGCTCTGCAAATAAAACACTGAAGATTGGTTTTCCAGAATACCTCTGTCCCATAGACACTTTCTGCTTACATTTGATTTTCCTCATTCCCTCAAAATGCCATTTACCTACTTTGATCAATGTAATAAGTCACTTTGTATATAATATCTGTGCAGTGTGTGTTGGGATGAATCCATGGGCAAAGCTAATTCCTAAGAAAGAGACCTGTATTGGATATTTTCAGTTATATGTTGTAACATTTATAATAAACACTTCAGCCGGAAAACAAAACAAAACAAAACAAAACAAAACAAAACAAAAACCACTGGCTGCTTTTACAGAGGACCTGGATTTGGTTTCCAGCACCCACACAGTGGCTAACAATGATCTGTAACTCCAGTTCTGGGAGATATGACACGCTCTCTGGCCTCCAAGAGCACTGAACAACATGTGTAAACTTATATACATGCAGGTAAAAAATTCATACACATTATATGTAAATTTTAAAAGCAGTCAGGCGTGGTGGCGCATCCCTTTAGTCCCAACACTCAGGAGGCAGAGGCAGGCAGATCTCTGTGAGTTCAAGGTCAGCCTGGTCTACATAGTGAGTTCCAGGCCAGCTGGAGCTATAGGAGAGACCCTGTCTTGAAAAGACTCCCCCGTTCCCCCCAATTAAAAAGCGTAGTCAAATATACAAAGTATACTGATTTCCTAACAGGAACTGCTTTCCAATTTTTTTTTTCCTCTACTGAAACTACAATATATGTTCAGGTATAGTATTCCTTTAATTCTGATGGCCTAGCAAGCTGAATATAAGAACCAACCTGCCTGGGCTGCCAGCATCTAGTTCCCATGGATATAAAGCATCTTATCACCATTATAATTCGCCAACATATCTCTTGGGTAACAAGATTTAGGAACTCAGACAGGAATTGTACTATTTAAAGTATTTCTACACTTATTGAGTATTAAAAAATTTCAGCCTTTTAGCTAAGATCAAGTACAGGAGTATTAAAAATTCCCTTATACACTGGGTGGATGGGATATGCTTGTAATCCCAGCAACGTAGCAGAGTCAGGAGGAGGACCACAAGTTTGAGGCTAGCCGGACTTACACTCTTTCCAAGCCAGCCAGGAGTACATAGAGACCCTCTTTCAAAAAGCGAAAAAATAATAAATAAATAAATACAAAAATTCATTATATAAAAGTACTATAAATCACACAATGAAAAATGCAGGCAAGATGAGCAAGAAATATCTTGTTCTGCAGAAAATAGGGTAATTTTCAAAATATGATGGACAAATGTCAAAAAGTCACAGCAGGCAGACTTAAGAGGGTTGGGCTGACACTAAAATAAAAAGGCAGTAACAGAATGTTTTTGGAATAAAGAATTTATACACCCATGTTGTAAATAACAGTAATAAAATGGAAGCACTGGGGACACAGCTAGGTGGCCGAGCACTTCCCTTCCCTGGGTAAGGCCAGGATTTAGTTTCCCCAGCACCCATGTAAAAACTTCATGTCTATAACCCCAGTGTTTGCCAGGGAAGGCAGGGTGGCAGAGACAAGCAGATCCTGGTCAGCTGGTCTACCTTGAATGGGGAGCTCCAGGTTCAGTGAGAACCCTGTCTCAGAAAATGAGACAGAGGGGCTGGCAAGAGGACTCTGGGTAAAAGCTTTCTGTGCAATCCTGATGACCCAAGTTTAATCCCTGGAGCCTGCGGTTAGAAGGACAGAACCAACTCTTGAAGCAAGCTGTCCTCTCAGCTCCAGGCATGTGTCTGAACACACACACACACACAAACACACACACACACACACACACACACACACACACACACACACATACGCTAAGCTAAAAAGCAAGAGAGGAAGGCACCCAACATTACCTACGGCCTCCATACACCCTAAAATTGAAAGTGAATGTTCTTTAAAATAACACCACATCAATGTAGAAGAAATGACAGAAAATAATCATTTGTAAGTGGCTTAATAATCACTCAGTTAAGAAGTATCAATAAAATAAAAAACATAAAAAGGAATGAAATATAAATAAATATTAAAACTACTGTTTTATCAACAAGTTGGATAAGGGCCAGGATCTTTACTGCCTTATAATTATTCCCCCATAAATTATTTATTAATTATAAAGAGAAAAATAGTAACTTTGCAGAGACTAACCTAGCAGAATTAACCTTAACCAAGTCATCAGAGATAACATCAGAGTAAGATGAATTTCTGGAAATGTTCCTGCCAAGTATACATAAATATAAGAAAAGATCAGGGGCTGGAGAGATGGCCTAGCGGTCAAGAGCACCGACTGCTCTTGCAGAGGACCTGGGTTCAATCCCCGGCACCCACATGACGGCTGAGAACCGTCTGCAACTCCAATTCCAGGAGAACTCCAGTTCCAGGGGAATCCGACACCCTCTTCTGACCTCCGCGGCATTGCACGACACTGGTGCACAAACCTACATGTAGACAGTACATTCATACACATAAAAAAATAAATAAAATAAAAAAAAAAAGAAAAGATCAAACAGAGGGCGTGGTGGCGCCTTTAATCCTAGCACTTGGGAGGCAGAGGAAGGTGGATCTCTGTGAGTTCAATACCAGCCTGGTCTACACAGTGAGTTCCAGGCCAGCTGGGGCTATAGGGAGACCCTGTCTCAAAAATACAAAAAAGAAAAAAAGAAAAGATCAAACAATTCCAAGTCTACAGCCATTAAAAAAAAGAAAAACTAATACATATTCTTTAAAATTGCTAGGATCATGAAAAGACTGAGAAATAACACCAAATTACAGGAGACTAAAGAGATGTATGACTAATTGTGCACTGTGGTCTCAGGCTGAACTGTGGACCAGAAAAAAGCATTGGGACAAGTGACAAAACAGGAGTATAAACTGTGGACTGGATCGGTGTCATACCAACATCTCGATTCCTGTCTGTGGACTGGATTGTTGTTACACCAACATCTCGATTCCTGTTTGTGGATGGATCGGTGTCACACCAACATCTCGATTCCTGTGTGTGGACTTACAGCAACATCTTGATTCCCATTTGTGAACTGGATTGGTATTACACCAATATCTCGACTCCTGTCTGTGGACTGGATTAGTGTTACACCAACATCTCGATTCCTATTTGTGGACTGGATTGGTATTACACCAACATCTCGATTCCTGTCTGTGGACTGGATTGGTGTTACGCCAACATCTCGATTCCTATGTGTAGATTGGATTGGTGTCACATTAACATTTCGATTCCTGTTTGTGGACTGGATTGGTGTTACACCAACATCTCGATTCCTAATCTTAATTTTCTTGTTGCTGTCTAGAAAATGCTCTGATTAAATGTCCTGGGGTAACAAATCTGTGACTACATAAAAAAATAAAAATAAAAAAATCCCAGGTTCTGTGTTCATAAGTTTACCACTAGCACTGACAGCCAGCATGTGACGCCTACTGTTGTGGACACTGTCCTCCAGGCCTGACACGACCACTGCCCTCCTGGACTCCCAGCAGCTTTGATTATGTGCATGAGACCCGCAAAATATTAATTGTACCCATTAACCTCTGCTGTGGAAGAAGAGGGGCTCATGAAACCTCCTCCTCTTCCTGACTGCTAGTGGGGGGAAATCACAAGCCTACCCCTCTTCCACATGGGCAATTAACTATTGCTAGGAGGAGATACTTTCTTCAGATATTAACTAAGTTGCCCATGTTCCTGTGAATAATCCTTGACTCTGACCTTAATTAAACTCACTGGTTCACCAAGCTAGACTTTGGTCAAACTGCTTCTTTGGTCTGTCCTTGGCTGGGGTGAACAGATGCTTGTTCTTCACAGGAAAAGACACATGATACTTTCATCAACATTTTCCCAGGGATTGGAACCACTCTGCAAACAGTAATGTTTCTTTCCTTTTTGCTTTCTTCATCTTTATCAGTGATATCTGGCTCCTCACCTCTCTGTTTTGGCGTCTTTGGCACTAGAGATTTATCCTTCACTGTCATAGGCTGAAGCTGAGTAGTTGGAGGTTCTGGTATCACTTCCTCCCAGAGAACCCTGTGCCCATGTGCACGAGCTGGGACCTGGAAGCAATGGAACATTTGGGTTATAAAGAATTCTTTTGAGACATGAACAGGTTTACATAGCCAACAGCCCAGGGACAGGGGTTCATACTTGGAAAAGCAAGCAGATCTCACTTCCTAGGGCAGTAAGGAGGAGATTAGCACAGAAAGGAAGGCTTTGTTTCTGCTCAGCACTAAAGAAAGGGTTTCTGTTGATGTCTGTCTTCTCTGCTACATCAAGCACCAATATTTCATGTTTCAACTCCAGGATAAGAGAAAGACACCCTTTTGATCAGGAACTAGGGGGTCTTTGTTCTAGAAACAATCATTTCTAATTATCTCGGTGAGGTAGACAAACATTAGGAATAGTTTAGCAACCTTTACTTGTTTTGTGCTACGCAGACAGCTGTTCGAAACCTAGCACCTGCACTTACACCCATGCCCTACTCTGAACAATGGAATATGGGTCTATTCCCCTTAGCAACCACGGAACTTAGACATATTGTTTGGTCATATTCCAGTTCGATCTGGGTAAGGAAGGGAGGGGACTGATCAAGTCTAGATTGGTTTTGGGTACATGAGCAGTAAGGCAAAGTGGCCCATAAGAAAACAGAGGACCCCCCCATCAGTATCGTCCTTAGCAATCAGACTCTTCCTTCTCCTGAACCCCATAAATGGAAGTCCAAAATAGTAATCAGGGCTTGGGTACCCTCACTTACCTGGCCAACTGTCACTCTTCTGACAACGTACCTCTGACTTGTATGACTGCTTTGCTTTTGAACAGTTTTCCTGCTATGTTTGCAATCTGTGAAGGCCTTTGTTTAAATTCCTTGAATAAGAGGTCAGGAATATAGAAACACCTGGCAGACCCTGACCTCCACCAGTAACACGGGGAACCCTGAAAAGAGTAACCCAAGCTCTCTGTGTATCATGTCCCTATCTAGTAAACAAGGGCAATGAAACAGCTCATGAGAGTCTTGAGGACAGAAAAGGATCACATCCTTTATGAAACAAACGGACAAAAAAATAGAACACGCTAATCATTTTCATCCTCATTCAACAGAAACCAGTGCTTAGAATTTACTGACAGTGAGGCCAATGTCTGCACCCTGCTGCCAGGACCTCGGTCACAGTGCACACAGTTACTTACTGGCCGTCCTAGGATATCAATCTGCCTTTCCAAGTCCTCCAACAGGGTCACCACCTCCTCTCCATTCTCTACCTGGTGTTCCTTAACCAGAGTCTGCAGATCCTCCGGTAGGATGGTCAGGAACTGCTCCAGAACCAGCAGCTCCAGGATCTGCTCTTTGGTGTTCAGGTCTGGCCGAAGCCACTGATGGCAAAGCGCCCGGAGTTGGATAAGGGCTTCTCGGGGTCCCAGTGTCTCTTGGTAGCATAACTGCCTGAAGCGCAGACGAAACAGTTCTTGGCCAGGAGTGTGATTTTCATGAAGGCTAGATTCCTCTTCCCAACCATGATCCTCTTCTACTTTGACGATGACAAGGTCCTCTTCAGAAGCCTGGACTGGTGGAGATGGGGCCGAAGGTTTTCTTGATTCTGTAGCCATTTAGGGCCAGGAAAGCTGAGAAGTCTTCTTTCCTCTACCTTCTTTATCTTCCTAAAAATGTTCTGAGGACCTCCAGGGTTCTTGTCCAGAAGACAAAATGATAATGTTAAGGCAAGGCAAATGTCACAGCAACTTACCAAGATGACAAGCTGCCCTCATAACATGGGCTTCATCGCTCAGCTACTTAAATGGTCCTCTCCACTATTCCAGACAACTCTTTACCTCCTAAAGTCATCTCCCATGTCAAACCCACCTAGTGAAGAACCCTGTCTTTCTGCCTTCTGTTTAGGTTTGTGGAGGACGGAGACATGAGACTACGTATTTAAAGTCGCATGGTCCTCAGCACCATTCAGCTAACTCCTTGTAGTCCCTTGTGCAACAATACACACAGCTGCTTCTACATACGTCACTCTCAGCCTCTCCCTTATTCTCATCTAGCTCAAGCACTCTTCTAACTCTGCCCTCTTGTCTACCTCTGTGAGGTCATCTCTCACATTCCAGGGCCAGCTGCTACTTTAGATTCCAGCTCTCAGAGCAGGGTCTCAGCAAGGAACTAGGATGCCTTATCAACATCCACAATGCCAAAATCTAACACCATACACCAACCTTCCACAATGTTACAGAAATGAAATATCATATTTTGTGTCTGACACATTTCACTCAGTAAAACACCCATGGTATTAATCAATGTTACATCAGTTTATTCCCTAGGCAAATGTTTTTCCATTCCCTGCCTGGTGAGATGAGCTGTTTTCAGTTTTTGATAATGAAGAAAACCACATTAAGTGTTTCTGTGTGAACAGTTTTTACTTTCTGCATATAAAATGCAGAAGCAAATGGTTGAGTCCTAAGTTTACATATGTAAGTGCCAAAGTGGCTATGTTTTGCAATCCACTGGCACTTGACATTTAAGTTTCAGATAGTCCAATAGTTGTCTAGTGATGTGTCACAATTTTAACTAGTTTCCTTACTAATGATGCTGAGCATCTTTTGCCATCAGTTTACCTTTTTTGTAAGGTATCTATTTGAAATTTTTAGCTGTTACTTTTTTGTTGTTTGGCTTGTTTTTGACAGGGTCTCACTACATCATAATCCAGGCTAGCCTGAAACTAGTGATTCTCCTACTTGAGCCTCTCAAGTGCTAGGATTACAGGTGTGTGCTACCATGCCCAGCTTTATTTTTTAGTTAGGTTCTATTGAGACAAGATCTTGCTAAGTAGCTTAGTCTCATCTGGCACTCACTTTGCAGCCCAGGCTGACTTTGATCATCTTGCCTTCATCTCTGACTACTGGGATTATATGCCTGTGACATTATGCCCAGCCCAATATTATTTTGTAATTGAAGATCTTTTCCTTAAAGAATTGACAACTTATATAGTCTGGATACAGATCTTTTATGAGATCGGTGATTTACAAATAGTAACTCCCTTTCATTCTTTTAACTGGCTTTTGAAGAATATTATTATTATTATTATTTGTCTTTTTGAGACAGGGTCTCCCTGTAGCCCCACCTGGCCTGGAACTCACTCTGTGGACCAGGCTGGCCTTGAACTCACAGAGATCCACCTGCCTCTGCCTCCCGAGTGCTGGGCTTAAAGGTGTGCACCACCACGCCTGGCTCACATTTGTAATATTTTAAAGTCGAATTTAGTAAAACTTGTAAGAATTGTGCTTTTTGATGCCAAATCTAAGAAATGTTTGCTTACCCCCATATCAAAAATATTTTCTTGTAAAAGTTTAATAGTTTCACTTTTAGGTTGATATCCTGTTTTGAATTAGGTTTTGCATAGTTTGGGATGTGGATGGAGATTCCCCTCCTTGGATACAGATGTCAATTTACTTTAGCACCATGTGCAGAAAGGGTGATACTAAAGTACCGAACTATCTTTTTATCTGTCAAAAGACCATAATCATGTGGGCCTATTTCTGGCATCTATACTTTGTTACCTTGACCTATAAGTCTACCTTCCATTGACGGATGTGTGAAGACACAAGCCACAGAGAGAAAAGAGCTATGTGACTACACAGGCAGAGATGAAGTCACATAGCTACAAGCCACAGAATAGTGAAGACTGTTGGTAACAGCCTGAAGTTAGAAGAGCATGACTTTGTAGATACCTTGATTGTGGACTTCTAACCCCACTGCTGAAACAATTATACAGTCAAGAAGACTTTTAACAAATACGAGGTATGATTTACAACATTAACTCTTTCACGGGGGCAAGCAAAGCCTGGTGGGGTGTGGTAGGTGCTGCAGACTCACAGCCACTTCTGATGGCTTTCTCATCTGACACTTCTGTTCCACAGAGCTATTTACTCTGGAGCTTGGTGGTTCTCAACTTTAGCTCTCTACTCCCAGCCAGGGACCTCTGCCAATGTTTGGAAACATGTTTGAATGTCACAGAAGGGGTATGAGATGATTCTAGTACCTAGTATCTAGAAACCAAATATGATACTAAATGCCCTGTGATGCAAAACACACAGCTGGTCACACATGGCTCTTGACGTGTATCTTCACAGAAATGGTGCTTTATCATTTAGGTTTTTTTTTTTTTTTTTTTTAGCCTTTCCTGATATTCTTGGATATCTGTATAAATTCTGTTGAAATACCATGCAGTATTTTCTACTGTTGTTTTTCTGAGGACAGTGTCTTTGTTGTCATTAGATTGGAATTCATGACCCAACCACCACCAAAAAAAAAAAAAAAAAAAAAACCTAAATGATAAAGCACCATTTCTGTGAAGATACACGTCAAGAGCCATGTGTGACCAGCTGTGTGTTTTGCATCACAGGGCATTTAGTATCATATTTGGTTTCTAGATACTAGGTACTAGAATCATCTCATACCCCTTCTGTGACAGCCCCAACAAATGTTTCACCAAACCACTTTGCAGACGGTCCCCGTGTGTGCGTGTGTGTGGAGTGAGAGAGCGCGTGAGAGAGGAGAGAGCGCGAGGCGCGAGAGGCGTGCGCGAGTGGTGGGAGTGGAGAAGTAGGCTCTGTGGAACAGAGGAGTGTGCGAGTGGAGTGAGAGAGAGCGCGAGTGCAGAAAAGGCTGTGGAGGGTGCGTGCGGAGGGCGAGGCGCGTGTGGAGCGCGAGCGAGTCCCGAGCGAGTGCGTGTGTGTGGCGTGTGCGCGCGCGCGGTGAGAGAGAGTTGTGAGAGTGTGGGTGTGAGGAGTGAGTACCTGGTGAGTGGTGGAGAGAGTGCTGTGCAGCGTGTGGGTATAATTGTTTCGAGCGAGCGGTGAGAGAGTGCGGCGACGAGAGTGCGAGAGGGTGTGGTTGCAAAGTGCGGAGTTGCTCTGTCGTGAGAGCGTGTGCGAGGCGTGTGAGCGCGAGACTATGTGCGTTCATCTATGTGTCGTGTGTGGCTGTGTGTGAGCGTGATGTGAGCGTGGGCGATCTCTGCGGCGTGTGTGCGAGAGTAGGCGTGCTTTGTCTCGTGCGTGTGTGCTGTGTTGCGGTGGCGAGCGAGCGAGTGCGCGGTGCGAGAGAGAGTGTGAGACTTAGGTAGGTCAAGGTAACAAAAGTAGTTATGAGTGCGTCTCGTGCGTGTGGCGCGTCGCGTGCGCGTCGCGTGTGTGTGGGTGATGAGAGAGTCGTGGTAGTGACTTTGTTACCTTACCTATAAGTTCTACCTCCATTGACGGAGTGTGTGGAGAGGACACAAGCCACAGCAGAGAAAAGACAGTGGTGTGACTACACAGTGTGCGAGAGAGTGAGAGTGCGAGAGAGAGAGCGTGAGCGAGCGGCGAGCGAGAGAGTGGGAGAGAGCGTGTGTGGTAGAGCAGTGCGTGTAGAGTGTAGAGAGTGAGCGAGAGCGTGGGGAGAGCGAGAGCGGCTGTGAGTGGTGTGGAGCGTGGCGTGAGCGCGCGCGAGCTGTCGTGTGAGAGCAATTATAGCGAGTGTCGAAGGTGAGAGAGGCGTGTGTGAGAGAGAGTGAGCGGAGGTAATGGATTGTGACGAGAGCGAGTAGAGCGTCTGTGCGAGCGTGTGGTGTTGCGAAGAGTGCGAGAGAGTGCGCGTGTGGTGTGTTGTGTGTGTGAGTGTGTGCTGTGCAGTAGCGTGCGAGCGAGTGCGGAGCGTGGCGTGAGTGTGGCGTTCGTGGCATCTGACGACTGTCTGTTACACGAGGAGCTAGTGGTGGTGGGAGCTCGGTGGAGGCTGATGGGGCGTGCGAGAGAGCGTGTGAGCGTGCGCTGAGCCCCAGGCGCGAGAGCGCGGTGCGTGCGCAGATAAACGAGTTTGTGAGAGTGGCAGCAGAAGGGTAGGAGAGGATGTCGTGGAGCGCGTGAAGGTGAGTGCGTGAGGAGAGAGCGCGAGAGTGAGTGATGAGCGTGAGAGAGTGCGCGCGTTGAGTGGCGAGAGAAGAGAGCGAGCGAGGCTGTGCAGGCGAGCATGGCTTCTTGAGTGTATCTCACGAGGAGAGAGGTGGCGTGTGGAGTGCGAGTGTGAGGTGTGTGGGTGTGTGTGTTTGTGTGTTTGTGTGTGTGTGTGTGTGCATGAAATTCCAATCTAATGACAACAAAGACACTGTCCTCAGAAAAACAACAGTAGAAAGAGTAGCTTGCGATGGTATGGTGTCGAACAGAAATTTATACAGAATATCCAAAGAATACAGAAGGTAAAAAAAAGAAAAAGATCCCAGAGAGAGAGAGACAGATAAGGAGAGAGGCGCGCGATGCTGCTGAGAGAGTGAGCGGCGAAAAGGAGATGCTGTGGAGGAGTGGCTGGATGACAGAGCTGGGAGAATGGACTGCAGGGTTAACTACAGAACTGGAAGAACCAAGAGACTCGGTTCAGGAGAGCTACTGAAATCGCTGGGTCAATGTCAATGTCGTAGCTGTCTGGGAGAGAAGAGAGAAAGAGTGTAGGGCTTGAAGCAGATAGAGTAACGGGGAGAAGAATGAGCTTAGGAAAGGACATGAGAATGTAATGCTACACAGTTAGATTCTTGAGTACGCTTGTCAGTGAGATTCCTAGAACCAAGGCCTCATTTTCACATCATTATCTTCAACAAAATGATCAATGTTAAATGTCCAAGTGCTGCCATACTCAATAACGCTGTCTTTTTGGTGTGGTTGGAAATCGGAGAGAGTGAGCAGCAGGCAAGAAGTCATGGCAGCTTGTGATGTTGCAGCGAGTGTATGCCGAAGCGAGGTCCGAGATAGTTCGTGTGCGCGAGTCGCGCGTGAAATTGTGAATGTTTGGGTTATTATAGGATGTGGCTGGCGTTGTGTGGGATTGTGGACGGGGCATAAGGTGGTTATGTGTGATGAGAGATCGATACTGCCATATTTTGTTTTCATATGGATCAGCGGCTCAGGCGTGTGATCCTCTTGCTTAGCCTCCTGAGAGCGGAGATTCGCAGTGCGAGTGAGGACCGACGCAGTTGCACGACCTGTCCTTCTTTTCGGTAGCTAATATTATACTTTTAAAAGTCTCTTTCTTTTTCAGAATTAAAATCTGTAACTGAGGAGAAAATTGGTTCACTAATTTCCTAAGAGTTTTGTGTGTATATGTTATATTGCTGGTACGCCCCTGTGGATAAGGACTGATAACATTCTCTTAAAAAAAAAAAAAAATCCAGTCAAGTTTATTAATTAATGAATTTTAAAGGGCCAACCTTATTACAGTCTTATGAACTAAAGAGAGTACAACTCAGCTTGACTGTGTCTTTTTTCAATGCATACAGAAGGAAATGTATTTTCTGTTCATATTGAGCCTAACTGGAGTAATATCTGGGAGAAGAAAGCAGACCACAAGACAATTTCCAGGCTTTAGCCATCTAAAAAGGTTGGTGAAATGAATATTATGCTTTGTAGTTACCTTAAATTGCACTGGCTGAATGTTATCTATTTTGGAGATTTTTAATGAATATATATATATTTTTTTTTTATGGGTATGTATGGTTGATGAAGATATTTAATACAGGCTTAAGTACGAGGTCTGGGAGAAAAAAAGGCACTCAGAATAAAGTGAGACATACCAAGTGCAGGTCGGGGCGCCTCGAAGAAGATGGAGCGTTTTAACATCAACTACATTTTATTTAACTGCAACAGAAACTCAAAACATGCGCATTTGCTAAAATAAAGAATGCTGCATAACCCCACTCCAGTGAACTAGTCAGACTATGAGACGGTGGTCAAAGCCTTAGTCTGACAAAGTCTACGCACGACTGGCTCAGTTTTGGAAACAAGAACCCTCACCCAGTTATCAAGCATGTACTTCAGCTAGCTTTAGCAAATTAAGTAAGCAAAGTATTCTGCGTACCGTTTTCTATTGGCCCAGAATTACTGACAGTGTTTCTTTTGCACAATTATCCAGTCAGCACATCGCTATGTACTGTAATAAGACTTGAGAGAGGTGGAGGAAAAAAAACAAAAAGAGCAAAAGAGACGGGAAAAGAACGTGTAAACAGGTAAAGACAAGCAAACCTATCAAAGGCACCAGCGGGTACGTGGTGCGGCGAGCGCGTGGAGAGTGATGCTGTGAGTCTTGCGAGTAGAGCGAGCGAAGTGCATCGTGAGAGAGCGGAGTGTTTTTTGAGGCTCGAAGCAAGAGAGTGAGTGAGAGAGCGAATGTGCGAGCGCGTCAAAAGACGAGCAAAAGGCGAGGAAATTGCCTGACGTGAAAGGGACGCGCGAAGCGTTCCCACGGGGCCGCGCGCGGCGACGCCGCCAGGCGAGTGCGAGCCCCTTCAGCGGAGCTCGCGCGCGCGCGTAGGAGAGCGCGCGTGCGCGCGTGAGCGAGGAGAGCGCCGGTGCACTCTGCCAGCACTCCCACCCGCAGAACCGCAGCAGCAGCGCGCATCTTGCCACAGCTACTTCCGGAGGCGCTCTAGGAACCCCGGAGGTCTGACTGCTCTATGGTCAGGGGGGGCCGTACACCCAGCTCCAGCTCCTTCAGCGGCTGCTGGCGGCTGGCCGCGTGGACGTGCTGAATCGCACTTCAGCATGGCCAGCCTCGGGCTTGGCTGCACGGTGAGGGAGGGCGGAGCCCTGGATGCCCAGGGACTTCCGGTTTGCTTGTTAGGCCGCATGGACTCCTGTCTGGGCCCCCTAGGTGTGTACTGTCCTGTTTCGTGAATGACGTGTGCGTCGCTGCGCGAACTGAGAATGAGTCCTTGTGCGTACCTAGTTAGCATCAATAGTTTAATCAGAATATTAAATCCCGTGTTGTTTTGCATTTCTTTTAAATTATTTTTAAATTTTATGTATTGCCTGCGTGCAGGCACCTGTGTCGTTCAATGCCTTGGATGTCAGAAGCAAGGAGGGGGTGTCAGATTACTCTGAACTGGAGTTACAGATTGTTAGCTCGCCAGTGTGGGTGCTGGGACTCGAACCTGGGCCTCTGCAGAGGAAGCCAGTTCCTTTAATGGCTGAGCCATCTCTCCAACTTTGCGTATTTTTCAATTGTTACCCATCTTAAGAAATTGCAGTCTGTTAGAGAACTTGCTTCCCCCGTAGCTTTTAAGTCTTCTGTGTAAGCTACACGAATAGAGCATTTTTTATGTTTGTTTATTTATCTATTTATTTTTTTGAGACAGGTCTCCCTGTAGCTCCAGTTGTTCTGGAACTCGCTTTGCCAGGCTGGCCTTGAACTCACAGAGATCTGCCTGCCTTTGCCTCCAGTGCAATTTAAAGGCAGAGCCACCATGCCCGCTGACCTACCTTAAACCACAACACCGCTATGTTATTCTTATATACCTGTTTTTTTTATTTATTTTCTATGTGTATGAATGTGTACTGTCTTGCATGTAGTTTGTGCACCTGTTGTCGTGCAATGCAATGCCGTGGAGGTCACTCAGAGATCAGCCTGTCTGTCGTGGCGGTGGGGGGGGTGAGTTTGAGTCCAGAACAGGGTGAAGGATTCTCGCGGAGGAGACTGGAGCGTGTGAGCGTGCGAGTGCGAGTGTGGTGAGTGAGTGCGGGAAACCGCCGCGGGCTCGTGAAGAGCAGGGAGTGGGGCTTTTAACCGCTAGGCATCTCTCCAGCCCCTTATATATCTGTTTAACTAAGTATATAGTCTGTGGGGTGGAGGTTTGTGGGAACCGTCTTTGTCATTTGTGTCGCGTTTTCGCTAACCAATTCCTTCACTTTGCAGGGACCTCTGTACAATTCACTTAATTTCCATATTTCGAACCCTTTTCACTTCTAACCATAAACATTTTGTCCACCCACCAGGATAGGATCTTAGTAGTTTGGATTTCAGGGTTTTGCCATTTAATCACTACCACCAGAGCTACTATCACACAAGCGCCGAGTGCGTATTTCTCGAGTGTATTATTGAGAGCTTTGGCTGGTTAAGCCGAGTGTGCATCTTCGGTAGCGTGCGTCAGCGTGTATGAGAGCAGGGTCTCTCATTGAACCTGTCAGCCTTCATGCGACTGGGATGAGTGCGGCCGAGCGGTGCGCGCGAGCGTGCCGTGTGGCACAAGAAGTGCGTGATGATCCAAGCACAGGTCCGTTACACTTGGTGAAGCAAGCACTTTACCAACTGAGCATGTCCCAGGCCTCTAACCCATGTGCCTCTTCCATGTGCTTCTTCATTTGGTCTACTTATCACGTCCCCTGTCTACAAGTGCATTCCCTGCTTGCTCTCCATGGTGCCTTGCAAAGGTCTGGGCTCCGCATTCACCGTAACAAAGACGGTTCTCTAAGAACACAAATGGTCTTTTAAAAAATGAGAAAACTGGAGACAGGTGACAGGGGACAGAATATGATTCATTTCAAGTTGGAAGAAATGAAACTGACCTACTTCCTCTCCCTCCCAAGAACTAACTCAGCAGTGAGTGCTACAGAGGATGCCATTAGTGCATTGGAAAAAAAGTTTTTTTGTTCTTTTTTAATCTTTTTGAGGACAGGGTCTCCCTGTAGCCCCAGCTGTCCTGGAACTCCTGTGCAGACGCAGTGTGCCTTGAACCACAGTATCACTTGCCTCGTGCGTGCCGAGGGTGCTGGGTGAAGAAGTGTGCCTGCCGGCGAGTGGCGAGTGAGTGATCAGAAATTTTAAGGATGTGTGAAATTGGCAGTTAGGATCAGATTGAGAGAAAAAGTTCAGATAAGACTAGAAGAGGCAGAAGGCAGACGACGCGAGCGCAGGTGGGGGTATCTGTAGTGGTGCTCTGAAGAAGTTCTGACCTGAGGATGAACAACTGCGGAGGGCAATAGTGGGCCATTGATTTTTAAGACTGTTGGCCGAAGGCAGGTGCAACTTGTCTTCCAGCTACAGCTGGGTTCCTGCCTTCTAAAGCAAACGTGGAAACTTACTCGGAAGATGAGTCCTGAAATAATAGAAACATAAGGTGACTGCTGACGCGTACAGTATCGTGAAGATCGTGTTGGATGAGTGGTGGTGGTATGGCAATGTGTGTGGGGTGCAGAGGACAACTGTGGGAGTTGGGGTGGGATCCTGTAGGTGGGAGGGTGTGTCGTGAGAGCGTGGTAGGCAGATGAGACCTGGTTCTGAGTGGCTCAGCAGTAGAGCACTGGTGGCGCTCTTGCAGAGGACGCGGTGTGGTAAGTTACCAGCATTCAACATGGCAGCTAAACCAACCATGTGTAACTCCAGTTTCAAGGATACTGTAACCCTCATCTGACCACCCTGCGGGCATTGCATGATACTGGGTCATTAACCAACATGCAGGAAAACCACACTCATACACATAAAAAAATGATCATATTGAGACAGATTTTTTTACTCATATGATGGAGACTGAACTCAGATCTTTGTGCTACTGAGGCAAGCACATTACCAACGGAGTGTCTTCCCAGCCACTAACTTGTACTAGATGACCCACTGTCTTGAATGGTTTATGGTAATGTACTGGAAATGTCTCTTCTGCTTCCTGTGATGATCAGTTCATGAGCAGTATTACCAGAGGCTATGCTATGCAGTGGCCCCTCCTGCATGTGCTAGCTCCTTCTTTGCCTTTCTATGTTGTGACATAGTGAGGGGAACCTCCCCACAATGCAGGTGAAATGGTATTAGGATGCTCCAGCCACCAGATCTGTGAGTCAGATCAGTCTCTTACAGTACAAAGCCTTAGGCATTTTTACAATAGAAACACAGCTTTCTGATTAAAAACCCACTAGTTTTCCCTCTACCCCATCTGTGTCTCAGAGCTGTTTCCCATATAGCCACTGTCCTGTTTGTGTCACCTTCTTCTTGCACAGACAGACGGGAACACTGGGAATGTGTATGGTACAACCCTTTAAGAAAGTCCCTTCTGCTAGGGAGATGGCTCAGCAGTGAAGGGCACTGCCTGCTTTTACAGAGACCTGGGCTTTCCAGCACCCACCTGGAGGCTAAAACAATGTAACTCCAGTTCCCAGGGATGCAACACCCTCTAGCACACATGGGGCCCACCTACACACATGCAGACAAAACACTCATGTCACACTAAAAAAGAAAAAAAGAGTCTCGGCATGGTGGTATACACCTTTAATCCCAGCCCTCAAGAGAGAGGCAGGCAGATATTTCAGTGAGATTGAGGCCTGGCTGGTCTACACTATGTGTTCCAGGACAGCGGGAAGTCCTGGCTCCAAATCAAACAAATTTTAATGTTTATGGCACAGATTCTGCTTACCCAGGATGGCTTTGTTAGGACCCCCTGCTTCTGATTATAGTGTTCAAAATGGCCTATCTTCTTTCCGGTAACAACGTCTGGCTGGACTCAAGTGCTGTTCTTTCCACTGGAGTTTTAGCTGTGACTTTTGATGACAAAAGGAGACAAGCTTTCATGACAACTTGCTAGGCCTTGCCAAGCAGGCTAGGTCGGCGGTCTCAGCTCTCCCCGAGTGCTGGGATTACAAGCTTACGTTACACCTGGCTTTTTTTATTTTTTTATTTTTTAACGTGGGTTCTGGGAGTGAAACTCAGGTCCTTGTGTTTGCAAGGCAAGTTTTACCCACCGCTGGTCTGGGGCCCCAGCTGACCGCATGCCTTGTTTGCCTTTCTGTTGCAGGAATCCCATGGCCACTCAGCTCTTCCCTTTATTATCCTGGGATGTCCCTGGACCTTTTTTTTTTTTTTTAAAGCCCTTCCTTGAGTCTTTCTATCACCCGTGTAATGGTGGAGTCCTGGCAATTCTGCATTAACACCAAACCTGGTGGTTCTGTTCCAAACTCCACACAGCCTTTAAAGTATAAAATAGCCCTTTGCAACAGATGTTTAGAACTGCTAGCAGAATTGAAATGTTCTGTCACACAGAGGAAGATGCCATGTCATTATGTCTGGACCAACTCAAGGAAACCTATGTTATGGCAACCGAGATGACCTTTCTCACTGTTGCAGACGCCACTCTGAATTCAAAGAATAAAATCACAATCATGAGTTTCTCCTTTAAAGACTGAACAGTTTCCAAGCATCATAAGTGTCTCAGGAACACCAAAGAGCAAAGTTATTATTTGTTAAATGCCCGACTTTACTTGTAAAGTGAAGATACTTCAAATACTAAAAATTTAGTAATTTTTCTTTTTTGATCATTTTAAGAAAACCCTTCTCAAACGTTTCAAATGCTTTGGAATATTGTTCAAATGATTATAGTAAACCACAGAACAGGTATTAATGTGAAATGACATTTATCAGTTGGTAGGTGACTTACAAAGTAAACTTACAGAAATTATTATTGTTTCTTTTTGATACAGGGTCTCACTGTAACCACAGCCTGCCTGGAATTTGCTATGTAGACCAGGGCTGCCTTGAACTCAGAGATCACCGTGGCTCTGCCTCCTGAGTGCTGGGATTAAAGTAGCATGCCACCACACCCAGCAAATAAATTATTTTTTAAAAAGGGGAAGGTGGGTTCAGATGACATGAAAACTGTTTCTTATAGGAGAATGTCTTAGGGTCAACCTTTCTTATTACTAAAGTCTAAATATGAATTTCATTTGTTTCACACACACCTCAAAGTGTACTGCCCCAAAGTAACTTCGTATACAATGTTTAAAAGATAATTTTGAGGTCTGATGAGTCCCATTTTTCAACTGTTTCCCTATTTCCAAGCAGCTTGCTGTCTGATTAGAAATCTTTTCCCACATACCTGTGTCTTGTAGGTTGTTCCGAGTTTTTCTTCTATCACTTAGGGTTCAGTGTTTCATGTTTGAGATCTTTGATTACTTGGAGTTGATTTTTGTATGAGGGCAGAGGTAGGGGCTTTAATTTTGTTCTTCAACAAATGTTGATCCATTTTGCCAGCACCACATTTGCTGAAGATGCCATACTTGCCTCATGAGGTTTTATTTTTTTTTTTTTTTTTTTGCCCCTTTGTCAAAACTATAAGGTTGGCTGCAAATTGTATGAGCTCAACTTTGGATCCTTCAATTTTGTTCCCTTGGTCAATGGGTCAATACCTTTGTTGTACCATTCAGTACCAGCTTATTCTTTACTGACTTAATGCCTGTAATATAGTTTGAAGTACTGGTAAAGCAATCCTCTCTGTATTGCAACTTTTCACTCAGGGTTTGCTAAGTTCTGTACAGCTAAAGAAACCTTCCTCTTCCAAGAGGAAGAAAGAACATGTAAATATAAATTATTACAAAATCATGAGAAGTACTACTGCCTCCTATTTGGTGCTATATTCATTTTATAACATTATAGTACAGTGTCCCAATATAGAGAGAAATACCAAGAAACCAGGAAGGAAGATAGTGGCAGGATAATTTATTTGAGAGGAAAAGGCAACATGTAGATCAAAGCACTTTCTAGCAGTACTGCACAGTGGGGAATGGAGACTATAAATATGCCAAGGATAACAAGGGACCAGCAGGCAGAGGGTAATAAGAGACAGAGAGACCAGAAGACCACGAGGCGGTGGGACTCCAGAGGATGACGAGGTTATGGAGAGTCTAGAGGATTGATGAGCGACTGATACCAAATGAATTCTGAGGTGACAGAGAGTCCAGAGACAGAGGAAATGAAAGGAGGAAAAGGAGGTTGAAAACTTGGGAAAACCACGCAGGCCTGAAACAGGCAATAAGTGAGAGTGAAAATGGGTAAAGTGACTAGAGAGAAAATAAAATCAGGGTATGAATGAAGTACAGAAAGCATGGGAGGAGGAGAGCAGTGCAGAAGTGGGTTCTTGTGGACAAAATAGCTGTGTAAACAACTTACGGAATTATTATTGGCTCACAGTTTCCCATGCTTGGCTGGCTCCACTGCTAAAGGCCTGTGACAAAACAGAAACGTTATGGAGGAAGAAAGCTGCTTGCCCCCTGGCAGGAAGCAGAGAAGCAATGATAAAAGCCAGGATTGGTATCTCTGGCTCCTGGGCATACCCCCAGTGACCTCCTTCCTGCACCCAGGCCTTATCAGCTAAGAACATTAAGTATGAACTCAATGTAGGAGCCCACTGTGAAGTTTCTCTTTGATCAGTCACTTTCGAAGTCTCACCACAAGCTGGGACCAAGCTTTAACACAGAAGCCCTTTTTGGAGGAGGTTAAGGGAGGTACACAACACATCTAAACTACAAGAGAAACACAGTAATTACAGTGAGATCACGAGATTGGTCAGGGTATACAAGAAAAGAAAAAAACCAGAAGTGATAGTGGATTGTCTGGTGTAAGCTGCTGAGATCGAAGCTCTTACTTAGCTCTTGGGAGGCTGAGACAGGAAGATCTTGAGCGTCTTCGTGTTGATAAACAAGCAACACTGTGTCTCCAAGAAAGAAACATCCTAACTTGGAAGTTTTCATAATTTTATTATGTATAAAAATCCCCTGGGGTTGTTTATTAAACCAGGGTTGTTTATAAACCCGGATGGGTTCCTCCTAACCTTCAGCTTCTGCTTTAAAAGGCTGCAGTAGAACCCAAGTCTGTACTTCTNAAAAAAAAAAAAAAAAAAAAAATCCCACTTAGAGAAAGTACACAGAAAAGGAAGGGGATCTGCTAATCATCTTGGGAGTTTGACAAGGCTGAGAATGGACTGCAGGGTAGACTACAGACTGGAAGAACCAAGAGACTCGGTTCAGGAGAGCTACTGAAATCCTGGTCAATTCATGGTCTGTAGCTGTTGAAAAAAAAAATGTAGGGACTTGAACAATAATGAGACGGGGAGAAGAATGAGCTTAGGAAAGGACATGAGAATGTAATGCTACACAGTTAGATTCTTATACGCTTTGTCATGAATTTTCCTAAAACCAAGGCTCATTTTCACATTCATTATCTTCAACAGAAATGATCAATGTTTAAATGTCAAGTGCTGCATACTCAATAACGCTGTTTTGTTGGTGTGGTGGTAAACGGAAAGTGACACAGCAGAAGTCATTCACATTGTATGTTCACATTGTATGCCGAACCATCCAATAGTTCTTGTCCATCCCTAATTTGATTTTATTTTTTGGTATTTATAGGATGTTGCTGGCTTGTTTTGTTATTTACGGCATTAGGTTGGCTTATTTATAAGATCATACTGCCATATTTTGTTATTTATAGGATCAGGCTGGCTTCAGACTTGTGATCCTCTTGCTTAGCCTCCTGAGACCTGAGATTCCAGGCATGAACCACCATGCACGGACCTGTCCTTCTTTTCGGTAGCTAATATTATACTTTTAAAAGTCTCTTTCTTTTTCAGAATTAAAATCTGTAACTGAGGAGAAAATTGGTTCACTAATTTCCTAAGAGTTTTGTGTGTATATGTTATATTGCTGGTACGCCCCTGTGGATAAGGACTGATTAACTATTCTCCTTAAAAAAAAAAAAAAATCCAGTCAAGTTTATTAATTAATGAATTTTAAAGGGCCAACCTTATTACAGTCTTATGAACTAAAGAGAGTACAACTCAGCTTGACTGTGTCTTTTTTCAATGCATACAGAAGGAAATGTATTTTCTGTTCATATTGAGCCTAACTGGAGTAATATCTGGGAGAAGAAAGCAGACCACAAGACAATTTCCAGGCTTTAGCCATCTAAAAAGGTTGGTGAAATGAATATTATGCTTTGTAGTTACCTTAAATTGCACTGGCTGAATGTTATCTATTTTTGGAGATTTTATGAATATATATATATTTTTTTTTATGGGTATGTATGGTTGATGAAGATATTTTAATACAGGCTTAAGTACGAGGTCTGGGAGAAAAAAAGGCACTCAGAATAAAGTGAGACATACCAAGTGCAGGTCGGGGCGCCTCGAAGAAGATGGAGCGTTTTAACATCAACTACATTTTATTTAACTGCAACAGAAACTCAAAACATGCGCATTTGCTAAAATAAAGAATGCTGCATAACCCCACTCCAGTGAACTAGTCAGACTATGAGACGGTGGTCAAAGCCTTAGTCTGACAAAGTCTACGCACGACTGGCTCAGTTTTGGAAACAAGAACCCTCACCCAGTTATCAAGCATGTACTTCAGCTAGCTTTAGCAAATTAAGTAAGCAAAGTATTCTGCGTACCGTTTTCTATTGGCCCAGAATTACTGACAGTGTTTCTTTTGCACAATTATCCAGTCAGCACATCGCTATTTACTGAATAAACTTAAGAGGGGGTGAGGAAAAAAAACAAAAACAAAAAACAAAGACGGGTGTGGTGACGCAAACCTTAAAGCCCAGCACTTGGAGGCAGAGGCAGGCGGATATCTGTGAGTTCGAGGTTAGCCCGGTCTATGCAGCGAGTTCCAGGCCAGCCGGGGATACATAGTGCCATCCTGTTTTAATTATCTGAGTCTTCAAAAGCAAAATGCATCTCTGAAGAGCGGAATTTTTTTGAGGCCGAATGCAAAATTGGTGAGTGAAACAATTCAGACCGTTTGCAAAACAACAGAGCGACCCCACAAAGGTTCCCACTGAGAAGTGGGGGACCCAACTCGGTCCCCACCCCCGCCGCCAGCCCGCAGCACTCACCTGCGCTCCGCACTCCCCGGGCGCAGGGAAGCCGCTCCGGCTGGGAGCAGAGACGCCTCACTCTGCCAGCAGCTCCCACCCGCAGAACCGCAGCAGCAGCGCGCATCTTGCCACAGCTACTTCCGGAGGCGCTCTAGGAACCCCGGAGGTCTGACTGCTCTATGGTCAGGGGGGGGCCGTACACCCAGCTCCAGCTCCTTCAGCGGCTGCTGGCGGCTGGCCGCGTGGACGTGCTGAATCGCACTTCAGCATGGCCAGCCTCGGGCTTGGCTGCACGGTGAGGGAGGGCGGAGCCCTGGATGCCCAGGGACTTCCGGTTTGCTTGTTAGGCCGCATGGACTCCTGTCTGGGCCCCCTAGGTGTGTACTGTCCTGTTTCGTGAATGACTGCAGTCCTCCAACTGAGGAATTGAGTCCTTTGCGGTACCTAGTTAGCATCAATAGTTCTAATCAAATATAAATCCTGTTTGTATTTTTGCATTTCTTTAAATTATTTTTAAATTTTATGTATTGCCTGCGTGCAGGCACCTGTGTCGTTCAATGCCTGCGGAGGTCAGAAGCAGGAGGGGGGTGTCAGATTACTCTGAACTGGAGTTACAGATTGTTAGCTCGCATGTGGGTGCTGGGACTCGAACCTGGGACCTCTGCAAGAGGAGCCAGTGCCTTTAATGGCTGAGCCATCTCTCCAACTTTGCGTATTTTTCAATTGTTACCCATCTTAAGAAATTGCAGTCTGTTAGAGAACTTGCTTCCCCCGTAGCTTTTAAGTCTTCTGTGTAAGCTACACGAATAGAGCATTTATTTATGTTTGTTTATTTATCTATTTATTTTTTTGAGACAGGGTCTCCCTGTAGCTCCAGTTGTTCTGGAACTCGCTTTGCCAGGCTGGCCTTGAACTCACAGAGATCTGCCTGCCTCTGCCTCCCAAGTGCTAGGATTAAAGGCATGAGCCACCATGCCCGGCTGAGCCTACCTTTAAGACCACAACACCGCTATGTTCATTCTTTATATACCTGTTTTTTTTTAATTTATTTTCTATGTGTATGAATGTACTGTCTGCATGTAGGTTTGTGCACCTGTGTCGTGCAATGCAATGCCGTGGAGGTCACTCAGAAGCGGAGGTCAGAACAGGGTGAAGGAGTTCTCCAGGAACTGGAGTTACTCAGCTGCCATGTGGGTGATGGGGATCAAACCCCGGTCCTCTGCAAGAGCAGTGGGGGCTTTTAACCGCTAGGCTATCTCTCCAGCCCCTTATATATCTGTTTTAACTAAGTATATAGTCTGTGGGGTGGAGGTTGTGGGAACCGTCTTTGTCATTTTGGTCGCGTTTTCCTAACCAATTCCTTCACTTTGCAGGGACCTCTGTACAATTCACTTAATTTCCCATATTTCGAACCCTTTTCACTTCTAACCATAAACATTTTGTCCACCCACCAGGATAGGATCTTAGTAGTTTGGATTTCAGGGTTTTGCCATTTAATCACTACCACCAACTGAGCTATATTCTCCACCCAGCTCTGTTCTTTTGGGCATGTGGGTATGCGTGTTATGTAGAGGCCTGGCGTTGAAGCCAGTCATCTTCAGTAACTCTCCACTTTAAATTTTGAGACAGGGTCTCTCATTGAACCTGTCAGGCCTTCAGCACTGGGATTAGTGGTCCACTGCTGCCAAGGGCTCCTTCACAGAAGTGCTGATGATCCAAGCACAGGTCCTTACACTTGTGAAGCAAGCACTTTACCAACTGAGCCACTGTCCCAGGCCTCTAACCCATGGCCTCTTCCATGTGCTTCTTCATTTGGTCTCACCTTTATTCACTGTCCCCTGCTCTACAAGTGCATTCCCTGCTGCTCTCCATGTGCCCTGCAAAGGTCTGGCTCCCATTTCACCGTAACAAAACGAGTTCTCTAAGAACACAAATGGTCTTTTAAAAAATGAGAAAACTGGAGACAGGTGACAGGGGACAGAATATGATTCATTTCAAGTTGGAAGAAATGAAACTGACCTACTTCCTCTCCCTCCCAAGAACTAACTCAGCAGTGAGTGCTACAAAGGATGCCATTAGTGCATTGGAAAAAAAGTTTTTTTTGTTTCTTTTTTTAATCTTTTTGAGACAGGGTCTCCCTGTAGCCCCAGCTGTCCTGGAACTCACTGTGTAGACCAGGCTGGCCTTGAACTCACAGATATCCACCTGCCTCTGCTTCCCGAGTGCTGGGATTAAAGGCGTGTGCCACCACGTCAGGCATATATCAGAAATTTTAAGGATGTTTGGAAATTGGCAGTTAGGATCAGATTGAGATAAATTCAGATAAGACTAGAAGAGGCAGAAGCAACGACCAGGGCCAGGTGTGTATCTGTAGTGGTGCTCTGAAGAAGTTCTGACCTGAGGATGAACAACTGCGGAGGGCAATAGTGGGCCATTGATTTTTAAGACTGTTGGCCGAAGGCAGGTGCAACTTGTCTTCCAGCTACAGCTGGGTTCCTGCCTTCTAAAGCAAACGTGGAAACTTACTCGGAAGATGAGTCCTAAAATAATATAGAACATAAGGTGACTCTAGACCTTTGTTACATTTATTTCTGTGCATGTGTGTATGGATGTGTGTTTGCCACATGTGTGTGGGGGTCAGAGGACAACTTGTGGGAGTTGGTTTTCTCCTTCTGCTATGTGGGTTCTAGGATCTAATCTAATGGAACCTGGGTTCTGAGATGGCTCAGCAGTTAAGAGCACTGGCTGCTCTTGCAGAGGACCTGGGTTAAGTTACCAGCATTCACATGGCAGCTACCAACCATGTGTAACTCCAGTTCTAGAGGATCTGGTACCATCTTCTGGCCTCTGAGAGCACATGTGGTACACTTATACACATGTAGGAAACACACTCATACACATAAAAAAATGATCATATTGAGACAGATTTTTTTTACTCATATGATGGAGACTGAACTCAGATCTTTGTGCTACTGAGGCAAGCACATTACCAACGGAGTGTCTTCCCAGCCACTAACTTGTACTAGATGACCCACTGTCTTGAATGGTTTATGGTAATGTACTGGAAATGTCTCTTCTGCTTCCTGTGATGATCAGTTCATGAGCAGTATTACCAGAGGCTATGCTATGCAGTGGCCCCTCCTGCATGTGCTAGCTCCTTCTTTGCCTTTCTATGTTGTGACATAGTGAGGGGAACCTCCCCACAATGCAGGTGAAATGGTATTAGGATGCTCCAGCCACCAGATCTGTGAGTCAGATCAGTCTCTTACAGTACAAAGCCTTAGGCATTTTTACAATAGAAACACAGCTTTCTGATTAAAAACCCACTAGTTTTCCCTCTACCCCATCTGTGTCTCAGAGCTGTTTCCCATATAGCCACTGTCCTGTTTGTGTCACCTTCTTCTTGCACAGACAGACGGGAACACTGGGAATGTGTATGGTACAACCCTTTAAGAAAGTCCCTTCTGCTAGGGAGATGGCTCAGCAGTGAAGGGCACTGCCTGCTTTTACAGAGACCTGGGCTTTCCAGCACCCACCTGGCAGCTAACAATGTAACTCCAGTTCCCAGGGATGCAACACCCTCTAGCACACATGGGTCCACTTACACACATGCAGACAAAACACTCATGCACATAAAAAAGGAAAAAAAGAGCTCGGCATGGTGGTATACACCTTTAATCCCAGCCTCGGGAGAGAGGCAGGCAGATATTTCAGTGAGATTGAGGCCTGGCTGGTCTACACTATGTGTTCCAGGACAGCGGGAATGTCCTGGCTCCAAACAAACAAATTTTAATGTTTATGGCACAGATTCTGCTTACCCAGGATGGCTTTGTTAGGACCCCCTGCTTCTGATTATAGTGTTCAAAATGGCCTATCTTCTTTCCGGTAACAACGTCTGGCTGGACTCAAGTGCTGTTCTTTCCACTGGAGTTTTAGCTGTGACTTTTGATGACAAAAGGAGACAAGCTTTCATGACAACTTGCTAGGCCTTGCCAAGCAGGCTAGGTCGGCGGTCTCAGCCTCCCCAGTGCTGGGATTACAAGCGTACGTTACACCTGGCTTTTTTTATTTTTATTTTTTTTAACGTGGGTTCTGGGAGTGAAACTCAGGTCCTTGTGTTTGCAAGGCAAGTTTTACCCACCGCTGGTCTGGGGCCCCAGCTGACCGCATGCCTTGTTTGCCTTTCTGTTGCAGGAATCCCATGGCCACTCAGCTCTTCCCTTTATTATCCTGGGATGTCCCTGGACCTTTTTTTTTTTTTTTTAAAGCCCTTCCTTGAGTCTTTCTATCACCCGTGTAATGGTGGAGTCCTGGCAATTCTGCATTAACACCAAACCTGGTGGTTCTGTTCCAAACTCCACACAGCCTTTAAAGTATAAAATAGCCCTTTGCAACAGATGTTTAGAACTGCTAGCAGAATTGAAATGTTCTGTCACACAGAGGAAGATGCCATGTCATTATGTCTGGACCAACTCAAGGAAACCTATGTTATGGCAACCGAGATGACCTTTCTCACTGTTGCAGACGCCACTCTGAATTCAAAGAATAAAATCACAATCATGAGTTTCTCCTTTAAAGACTGAACAGTTTCCAAGCATCATAAGTGTCTCAGGAACACCAAAGAGCAAAGTTATTATTTGTTAAATGCCCGACTTTACTTGTAAAGTGAAGATACTTCAAATACTAAAAATTTAGTAATTTTTCTTTTTGTGATCATTAAGAAAACCCTTCTCAAACGTTTCAAATGCTTTGGAATATTGTTCAAATGATTATAGTAAACCACAGAACAGGTATTAATGTGAAATGACATTTATCAGTTGGTAGGTGACTTACAAAGTAAACTTACAGAAATTATTATTGTTCTTTTTGATACAGGGTCTCACTGTAACCACAGCCTGCCTGGAATTTGCTATGTAGACCAGGCTGGCCTGGAACTCAGAGATCCACCTGGCTCTGCCTCCTGAGTGCTGGGATTAAAGTAGCATGCCACCACACCCAGCAAATAAATTATTTTTTTTAAAAAGGGGGGAAGGTGGGTTCAGATGACATGAAAACTGTTTCTTATAGGAGAATGTCTTAGGGTCAACCTTTCTTATTACTAAAGTCTAAATATGAATTTCATTTGTTTCACACACACCTCAAATGTACTGCCCAAAGTAACTTTATACAATGGTTTAAAAGATATTTTGAGTCTGATGAGGTCCCATTTGTCAACTGTTGACCTTATTTCCCAAGCAGCTGCTGTCTGATTTAGAAAATCTTTTCCCATACCTGTGTCTTGTAGGTTGTTGCCGAGTTTTTCTTCTATCACCTTCAGGGTTTCAGGTTTCATGTTGAGATCTTTGATTCACTTGGAGTTGATTTTTGTATGAGGTGAGAGGTAGGGGTTTAATTTTGTTCTTCTACAAATGTTGATCCAGTTTTGCCAGCACCATTTGCTGAAGATGCCATCCTTCCTCCATTGAGGTTTTTTTGCCCCTTTGTCAAATATAAGGTGGCTGAAATTGTATGAGCTCAAGTTTGGATCTTCAATTTTGTTCCATTGGTCAATGGGTCTGTTTTTGTGCCAGTCCCAGGCTGTCTTTCTGACTACAGCCCTGTAATATAGCTTGAAGTCTGGTAAAGCAATCCTCTCTGTATTGCACTTTTCACTCAGGGTTGCTTAAGTTTCTGTACAGCTAAAGAAACACTTCCTCTTCCAAGAGGAAGAAAGAACATGTAAATATAAATTATTACAAAATCATGAGAAGTACTACTGCCTCCTATTTGGTGCTATATTCATTTTATAACATTATAGTACAGTGTCCCAATATAGAGAGAAATACCAAGAAACCAGGAAGGAAGATAGTGGCAGGATAATTTATTTGAGAGGAAAAGGCAACATGTAGATCAAAGCACTTTCTAGCAGTACTGCACAGTGGGGAATGGAGACTATAAATATGCCAAGGATAACAAGGGACCAGCAGGCAGAGGGTAATAAGAGACAGAGAGACCAGAAGACCACGAGGGGTGGGGACTCCAGAGGATGACGAGGTATGGAGAGTCTAGAGGATGATGAGGGACTGATACCAAATGATTCTGAGGGACAGAGAGTCCAGAGACAGAGGAAATGAAAGGAGGAAAAGGAGGTTGAAAACTTGGGAAAACCACGCAGGCCTGAAACAGGCAATAAGTGAGAGTGAAAATGGGTAAAGTGACTAGAGAGAAAATAAAATCAGGGTATGAATGAAGTACAGAAAGCATGGGAGGAGGAGAGCAGTGCAGAAGTGGGTTCTTGTGGACAAAATAGCTGTGTAAACAACTTAGGAAGGTTTATTTTGGCTCACAGTTTCCCATGCTTGGCTGGCTCCACTGCTAAAGGCCTGTGACAAAACAGAAACGTTATGGAGGAAGAAAGCTGCTTGCCCCCTGGCAGGAAGCAGAGAGCAATAGAAAGGAGCCAGGGATGGTATCTCTGGCTCCTGGGCATACCCCCAGTGACCTCCTTCCTGCACCCAGGCCTTATCAGCTAAGAACATTAAGTATGAACTCAATGTAGGAGCCCACTGTGAAGTTTCTCTTTGATCAGTCACTTTCAGTCTCACCACCAGCTGGGGACCAAGCCTTTAACACAGAAGCCCTTTTTGGAGGAGGTTAAGGGAGGTACACAACACATCTAAACTACAAGAGAAACACAGTAATTACAGTGAGATCACAATGGTCAGGGTATACAAGAGAAAGAAAAAAAACCAGAAAGTGATAGTGGATTGTCTGGTGTAAGTGCTGAGATGAATGCTTTACCTTAGCTCTTGGGAGGCTGAGACAGGAAGATCTTGAGGTCTTTCTGTGATAAACAGCAACACTGTGTCTCCAAAGAAAGAAACATCCTAACTTGGAAGTTTCAAATTTTATTATGTATAAAAATCCCCTGGGTTGTTTATTAAACCAGGGTTGTTTATAAACCCGGATGGGTTCCTCCTAACCTTCAGCTTCTGCTTTAAAAGGCTGCAGTAGAACCCAAGTCTGTACTTCTGATAAGTTTCCTGGCAAGACATAATGCTAGTTCAGAAGCACACAGAGAAGCAGTGCTCAGCAGAATGCCATCGTCCCTCTCAAATGCTGTCTCCTCTAGGAAGGTTTCCCACACGTCCTGAACTAGGCATGTCCTGTCCTTCTTCCTGACTTTTACACCCCAAACCACAGTCGTAGAAAAGGCACATGGCAAGTTCCCAATAAACAGTTTAATTCAATTTTGTAATTCAGTTCAGTGTCTTGAAGATTAGGAAGGTGTAAAAGCTACCACCTATTTGATCAAACTCTAACTCAGAATGACTATGCAACAACCTTTGATTATGGAGAAGTTTTAGTAGTTCTTCACTGTGACCACCATAACCCCTTTGTTCCAAATCCTCATTTTACCTTATTCCATGTGTAACATTTTGAGACAAAATTCTCCTCCAGTAGTAGAGCTGGAAACCTGAAATTGAGGTGCTGGCAGGGCCATGCTTACTCTTGTTCTGGGGAAGAATCCTTACTCACGTTGCCCCTTCGGCTTCTGGTCTCTGCACTGCTCAGCCTGTGAAACTGTAACTGTTTCCTGCTCCGCATGTGCTCGCGTCTCAAAAGCTCCTGTATTATTTTTATTAGACAGTGGAGTTTATCAAGGTTTTGTTATTTTTCTCTATGATAAGATTGTTTTAGACTCTAAATGCTTGTTACCTCTAAACAGAAATCACGAGGACCAGACTAGAGCCAGAAGGTCCAGGTTCCAGTCCTGGCTCTGCTGGTAGCTGCTGGCATTGAGGCAGATGGTGAGCACTGATTCTCTGTCAGATTTCTGGCTCTACCTACTGTTGGGATGATCAGTGGTAGAGTGTAGGATGCGGCACCTGGACAGAGGCATTTCAAAGTTAGTAAGGCAATAAATATCTAGGTAGTCCTGGGTGGTCACGAACATGCCCACACTACCAATAAAAATGCTTTCAAAACTGATCTTGCTGGGCATGGTGGTGCACACCTTTAATCCCAGCACTGGTGAGGCAGAAGCAGGAAGATCTCTGTGAGTTCAAGGACAGCCTGGTCTACAGAGCGAGCTCCAGGCCAGCTGGGACTAAAGGGAGACCCAGTCTCAAAACTACCACAAACAAACAAACAAACAAACAAACAAACCAACCCTGATTTTAGCACCACAGCTTCCTTTATGAAAAGGAATGTCTACAGACTGGCTTTCTGGTAGTTACTGACGAAGATGAATACTCAGAGAAGATGCAGTAAGTCAGCGCTGATGTCCAATGTCTGTCTTCAGAGGGGCCAACCAGTCCTAGGATGCAGCCCTCTTCCACAACTTCAGAAGGCTCAAGAAAAAAATTTTCATGAGGCCAGCTGGGATTAGAGGGAGACCCTGTCTCAAAAGAAAAAAAAATTTTTTTTCCTCTCAGGACTTGAAGGAAGTCTTGACTGAAATATAAGGTTAGTTTTTCTTAATCAGCAATCCAAATTATAAACCTCCTCCTTAGATCTGTAACCACTAATGTAAAAAAAGCATGGATGCTGCCCAAAATGAATGTTTTTAATCTCAGGGATGTGTATTCTACTTAGCCTATTTAGGTTTTGATGCGAATCTCAGTTCTGCCTCTAACTCAAGGACACTTGGACAAGTCACTACGGTATACATTCCCCTGTAAAATGGGGACTTGGATCAGATGGCACAGCACGTGCTTTGAGAGAACTGAAAGGCCTGGCTTTTGAATTGTAGGACATTTTATTTTGTTTTATGCTTGTCTGTTTTCTGGTGTGAAGTGTGGGGTACACAAAAACTGTGGGAGACAGCTAGTGGTATGTGTGGTGGTATACCTTGGAAAGAATGGTATTCAGTCGGACTTCCCTGAGTTTCCACCCTTCCAAGGACTGCTACACTTCATGTTTTAACTGGACATCACTTTCTTGAAAGGGTATTTTGTAGCAGTATAAGCACATACTTCTTTCATTTTAGCTATAAGAAGTATGTGTTTTTTGGACTCTGGTTATCAGAAAGTAGAGCTGAAGGCATATAGAAGTATTTATAGAAAAACAAAGGGACCATGCAGAATTTAGTCTGAACAGTCAGGCCAGTGATCAGTATAATGGAATTTAGCATACTGACATGTTAAATTATTCTTGTCAACTACTTTATTAACTTGCTGTCTCCCCTCCCAAAGTTGTTCACTAAAGCTGAGGGTCTTTATACCACCCCTTTTCTCGTCCTTATTTTTTTTTTTGAAACAAAGTCTTATATAGCCCAGACTGGCTTCAAACTTGTTATGTAGTCAAGGAAGACTCTGAACTCCTGGTCCTTCTGCCTTAACCCCCAGGACTGGGATCATGCTGTGTACCACCCCATCCACCTTCATCTTTCACTGGACTCCTGTCGGTCTTCATCTTGGTGCTGTTAGTGGCTCTGGTTCCTGTTGATCTCTCCAGTGATTTTCTGCTTCTTCTTTCTTATTTTTTTTATTTTTGAGACAGTCTCTGGCTGGCCCAGAGCTCACTGTGTAGACTGGGCTGGCCTATCTCTGCCTCATGAGTGCTGGGATTAAAGGTGTGCAGCCAGCACACTTGGCCTTGGTTCTTCATTCACAGGTGAGGAGGAACCTGTTTTATACTGTGTGTGTAAAATATAAAGTAATAGTTCACTTGTAATTTAATAGTATTTTATAATTTGGAGCACATGGTATCACTACTGAGTCTAAAAGAAACTTCCTCCGCGGGGTGGAGAGGTGCTCAGTGGCTAGAGCAGCTCCTATTCATCTAGAGTCTGGCTCCCAGCACCCACATATACCCAACTGTGTTAGATAGCTTTAGTGTCAACTTGCAACACCTGGGTTGAGGGAGCCTCAACTGGGGGAGTTTCCTCCATTGGGCTGGCTTGTGGCCACATCCGGGAGTACTGTCTTGACTGTTGAGTGATGTGGGAGGGCCCAGCCCACTATGGGCAGTGCTACCCTTGGGTAGGTGGTTCTGTATTATATAAGAAAGCAGGCTGAGCATGGGCCAGAGGAGCAAGCCAGTAAGCAGCGTTCCTCCATGGCCTGTGCTTCAGTTCCTGCTTCCAGGTTCCTGCCCTGAGTTCCTATGTTGGGCTCCCTCAGTGATGAACTTGTGACCTGGGAGATGTGAGCCAAATAAACCCCCAAGTTGGTGTTGGTCAGTGTTTTGTCACAGCAATTGAGGAGAAACTAGAACACCAGCAGTCCCTTTTTTTGATATTGGGTCTCCCTATGTGCCCTCTGTTCCTGAGTGCTGGGATTAAAGGCATGTACTACCATACCCAGCTTCTTTTTTAATTTTTTTAAAATTTATTTTTGTATGTGTATGAATGTACTGTCTGCATGTAGGTTTGTGCACCTGTGTCGTGCAATGCCGCGGAGGTCAGAAGAGGGTCTCGGACTCCCCTGGAACTGGAGTTAAAGATGGTTCTCAGCCGCCATATGGGTGCTGGGGATCGAACCCAGGTCCTCTGCAAGAGCAGCCGGTGCTCTTAACTGCTAGGCCATCTCTCCAGCTCCCATATCCAGCTTCTTAAAAAAAAAAATCTTGGGGCTGGAAAGATGGCTCAGTGGTTAAGAGCACTGACTGCTCTTGCAGAAGACCCAGGTTCAATTCCCAGCTCCCACATGGTGGCTAAGAACCATCTTTAATGCCAGTTCTAAGGGAATTATGATGCCCTCTTCTGACCTCTGTGGCATTGCACAGGTGAACTCATACATGCAGGCAATATATTCATACACATAAAAATAATTAAAAAATATATATTTAAGCTGGGCGTGGTGGCGCACGCCTTTAATCTAAACACTAAGGAGGCAGAAGCAAGGAACCAGGATAGCATGTGAGTTCAAGGCCAGCCTGGTCTACAGAGTGAGTTCCAGACACGCTGGGGCTACAGGGAGACCTGTCTCGAAAAGAACACCACACACACACACACATAATATATATATATATATATATATATATATATATATTCTCTTTTAGAGGCTGGAGAGATGTCTCAGTGCTCAGTGGGTAAGAGCACTGATTGCTCTTGTACAAGACCCAGTTTTCACTTCCCAGCACAGCACCCACATGGTGAATGACAACTCTATAACTCCAGTTCCAGGGGTTCCCGTGCCCTCTTCTGACCTCCACAGGCATTGCTGTACATGGTATACTTACATAGAGGGAGGCAGAACATTCATATACAGAAAACAAAAATAAATTTTAAAAACTTTTATTTATTTTTTTGTCTTTTTGAGACAGGGTATCCCTGTAACTCCCACTAGCTTGGAACTCACTGTGTAGACCAGGCTGGCCTTAAACCCACAGAGATCCACCCACCTCTGCCTCCCAAGTGCTGCAGTTAAAGGTGTGTAGCCACATCTGGCAAAAACATTTTTTTTTAATCTCCCCCCCACCTTGGTGTGATCTCCTACCATGTGGGTTACTGGGATTGAACTCAGGTTGCCAGACTTGAGGGCAAGTGCCTATACCTGCTGAGCCCTTTATTGACCCTCTGGCTCTTTTAATCCTCCGCCAGTCCTGCCCTCTCCCTGGCAGAATCATCTTTCTTTGGAAGTAGTTGTATCCTCAGGAATTTGCATGCATTCTTCTTTGTCAACCTCACCTACACCCAAGATGTCTATTAGTCAGTGCGGAATGACTCCTGAGTCTTTCTTCTCACCTTTGTGGGCCCTAGCACCACATTTCTAAACTGCGCTGGACTCACTGTGACTTCATACCACTTTGAACTTTTCTTAACAGTACATTTATCCTTCTTCAACTTTTCTTTTCCACTACAAGCATCGCTGTCTACCCAGCTGTACTGCATGGAAATGATCACCTCCCCCTGCCCAGTGGTTTATTCTAGTTCTGAAATCTCTCTTGGCGTCTCCCCTTCCTTCCTCTCTGTCCATCCCTGCTTTGGTCCACCATTCTCTGTAAACAGTCGCTTCCCTCCCTCTTTGTTCTCTCTACTGTGATTCTCTGCGCGTTCAATCACAGCCTGTGAAAAGTAAGTGAAAAAGAAAGCACATCGCCTCTGATCTGCTTACCTTGAAATAACTACTGCTGATATTTGCAAATCCCTTACAACCTCCCCTCCCCCCTTCTACATAGGAACTTCAAAATGGGACTATCTGCTACTTACTCTATTTAAAATGACATACCAGGCCTCGAAGTTTTAGTTCCTCAGCATGGCATTTCATTGTGAGCCTGAGTCTTTAATGGCTCTGCCAGGTCCCCAGCCCCTCACAAGAACATCGAGGACTCTTCTGCTCAGGAGTTCTGAGAAGCAGCTCCTGGCCCAGAACAGGGGGATGGTCTGCTGAAAACAGCGGGCTCATCACAGACCCTGTCTATTGGAACACCAATTGGAACACAGCTGCCAAGCCCCGAACTTCCCTTTTGTTCCATGGGGAAACCATCCTGGACAGTCTTCATTGACTGTTGTCTGTCTTCCCCTAGTTATTGCCTGCTTTACTCAGGACCTAGGTGCACCTGTGATTATATCTGTCTTACCTGCTCTAATCAAGATTTACGTGTGCTTTCAGTAGTTAACTGTCTTCCCTTAAGTTGTTTACCACCCAAGGTTTATCTATGAAGCTTCTCCCCCACCCCAATGAGGACACCTGGTTAATTTCACTTTCCTTGGAATCCTGGCCCTTTCATGCACTTTCTGAGAACCCTGCTTTTCACTATACAAACTTGTAACAAAGAAAGAATAAAAGAGGTTTGCAAGAGACAAGTCTCCCAGAAGTGCATCTGTTGGCACTCCCTGGGCTCCGGGGGAGCCAGGAGTAGGTCATCTGGGGTTCCTACACTCTTCAGCACTGGCCTTTGGTGTTTCCCTCCCATAAAAATCTTCCAGATGAAATCCAATTCAAAGCAGACACTGTTCTTACAATGTGATACCTCCATGCTTTTACTTCCTTTTCATCTTCTCTCCATCCAGAACAACCTCTTTCCAGTCCCTACACCATCTCACCACTAGTGACGCCTTTACAGCCCCTCCACAGGGACAGCTGTCCTTTCTCCTGCAGCTCGGTGTCTCTAGCATAGTGACGACAGCACTCTTAACTGCTCACTCTTGCTTCTTCAAGAGAAGCAAATCAAGTGCTTTATTTTTGGACTGTATATGCACTATTATGTCTGGCATGCAGCCAGCATCCACTCCTAGACTAAAGGACTGAAAAACTTCTTTAAGTTATATGAAGCTGAAGGTCAACCTGTCAAGGCATTATCTAGGAACACCTTAGTCTAAAATGGTTTTTCAGATTTGACAAATCACCTGGTAGGGATCCTAAAATATACATAGTGGAAAAAAAAAAAACATTAACCAGAGCACAAGGGTGCTGCATTACCGACATGAAGCTTCTAGAAAAAGGGCAAGGGGCACAGAGAGGCTGATCTAGGCAAATTGGGGTGAACCACCTGTTTTTTTGGTGTGGCCTGGGGCTGTGCTAGGCACCAGTGAGCCAGGACAGGGACTAAACCAGCATGCTGGGCAGGTCTGACACAACTCTGCCATACTGACTACTCCTTGCCTTTTTATATTACAGAATGAGCTGTGTCCCTCCCAAAGTTCATATGTGGAGGGTCCTACTCCTTAATGTGACACTGTTTGAAAAGGTTAAATGAGGTCTCAGGGGAAACCCTAATCCAGCACAACTGGTCCTCATAAAAGCAAGAGATAGCAGGCCTGTGCATGCACAGAGGAAAGGCTACATAACAACATGGCAAGGAGACTGAGCAAGCCACAGAGAGAAGCCTCGTCAGGGTGGGAGAAAAGAAATTCTGCTGCTTATGTTCCCTAGTCTGTATCTGCAGTATTCTGTTAAGGCAACTCCAGCTGACTTAACAGGGTGCTGGTATGTTCTGCTGTCTCAGAATATAAAGTTCGGGGAATTTGGTACAAGAACCATCAGGTAACAGAATAATAACACATTATTAACTGGAATGTTGAGTATTTAAACTTCACACTACATACCCTGGGTCAAATAGCATCTTCTTAAAAAAATTTTTTAATGTGTATGAGTGTACTGTCTGCATGTAGGTTGGTGCACCCATGTCGTGCAATGCTGTGGAGGTCAGAATAGGGTTTCGGATTCCCCTGGAACTGGAGTTAAAGATGGTTCTTAGCCACCATGTGGGTGCTGGGAAGCGAACCTGGGTCCTCTGTAAGAACAGTTGGAGCTCTTAACCCCTGAGCCATCTCTCCAGCCCCCAAATAGCATCTTTTATGTGCAGTGGAAAATATTGATACTGTACTGGGCAAGGGAAAGAATAGCATAAAGTAGTCAGGCAAAGGACAAGCGGATCTTTTAAAGGAGAAAATAAAAATGATAAAGCTTCTCTGTGTTACTGTTTGAACATCGTTTGTTCTCTTTGAACCCCATGTTGGAGTTTTGTGTTCACTGTGAAGTAGTAAGTGGGTAGACATCTAATCAGAATACTGGGTGGGCCTATGAGAGGGGATCAGAATTAAATAAGGTCATTAGAGAGGCTCACCCATGATTTGAATACTGGTGGCTTTATACACAAAAGTGGAAAAGAAACCAGGAGGGGCTGACGCACATGCAGTCCTTGTCTCTTGATGTGACACCTTGTGCTGCCTTGGGACTTTGTCACAAAGGCCATTACTAGATGTAACCCTTCAGACCTTGAACCAGGACTATGAATCAAAATAAACCTACCTTATTTATAACATATCCAGCCTGCAATGGTTTGTCATTAGCAACAAATAATGGATAAAGGCACGTGTGAACCTAAGGAATCACCTCTCCTCTCATACACACACAGCTCTGGCTTCTTACCATTACAGAGTCCTGCTCTAGTAGGGTTCTCTTTGGATCAAGCTGGATAGTCAGTGATTCATGTGGCTTTCCCAAGGAGGCCAATTTTCCCAAGAATATATCCTTTCTTTCTGAATTAGCTGGGTCCTGGGAACAAAGAGGATGATTGGGCTTATCAGACTTTGTGAGAAAAAGAAATTTAAATAAACTATCTACAAATACATCTGCTAGGGATCCTGGGGATAGAAATTCTATTTATTTATTTATTTATTTATTTATTTATTTATTTATTTATAGGCAGTCCCAGCTGGCCTGGGGCTCATTCTGTAGAGCAGGCTGGCCGTGAACTCACAGAGATCTGCCTGCCTCTGCCTCCCGAGTGCTGGGATTAAAGGTGTGCACCACCACGCTCAGCAATAAATTTTTATTCAATGGTAAATGGCAGTCAGGATTAAGAGGAAGGCTAGTCTTTATAGTTCAGGGCATCTGTCACTTCTTCCATTGGTCTTACAGAGATATAGGATGTGGAATGTTCCTTAAGGAATCATCTGGCCCCCTGAGGGGAGGGCGGAAGGCAATTCTTCTATAACCATGCTATGCCATACTGTAGACATTAGCAAAACGTGGCACTGGAAGGCACTGGAAACTAAGAGAAGCAAAATTAAAATGCACATAGAATTTGAAAGCACTCCTAAAAATCTGAATGTCTCCTATTTCTATATTGATTACACTGCTGAATATTAAGTAAAATATACTCAATCCCCTATGCATTTTTTAAATATTTTTTCTTATTTTAATTTTATGTGTATGAGTGTTGCTTGCATGTGCATAAGTGCACCTGTGTTGGGCAATGCCCATGGAGGCCTGAAAAGGGCATCGGACTCCCTGAATCTGGAATTATAGATGGCTGTTAGCCACCATTTGGGTGCTGGGAACTGAACCTGGGTCCTCTGCAAGAGCAGCCAGTGCTCTTAACTGCTGAGCCACTCTCAAGCACCTACTTTATTTTTAAGACAGGGTCCTACTATATAGTTCAGGCTGGCCTTGAATTTGTGGAAATCCTCCTGTCTCAGCCTCCCATGCTTACAGGTGTGTACAACCATGGCTGGCTTCTCGTTTTTTTTTTTTTTTTTTTTTGTCTTTTTGAAACATGGTCTCCCTGTAGCCCCAGGCTGGCCTTGAACTCACAGAGACCCTCCTGCCTCTGCTGGGATTACAGGTGTGCACCACTACGCCCAGCTTGGATTCTTGTTTTTTAAATAAAATTATCAAATATTATGTAGCTACTAGAAAATGTCAAACTTCTAGTGTCATGTTATCCTTACTGTTCTTTGGGACAGTGCTCTTCTCCAGCACCCTAGGTATCTGAATTCCTACTCGAATATATTGGTGGAAAGGAAGCTGCTCAGGGGAGCCCAATTTGATGCAGTTTTGAATGTCAGAAGTCTCTTTTCCTCATATGGTTATTTGCCTTTCTTTAAAAAAAAATTTACTTATTTTGTATATGTATGAATGTACTGTCTGCATGCAGGTTTGTGTACCCATGTCCTGGTCAGATTCCCCTGGAACTGGAGTTAAAGATGTTCTCAGCCACCATGTGGGTGCTGGGGATCAAACCCAGGTCCTCTGCAAGAGCAGTCGGTGCTCTTAACCACTAGGCCATCTCTCCAGCCCCTGGTTATTTGCCTTCCTATACCTTCCTACCAAACTGAAAAAATAATCCATCCCTTTAAAGTTTCTTTATCCAGCCACATTTTTGTTTTATGAGATGGGGAGTCATGTCCCTCTCTAATCCTTGAACTCCTCTAGTGTGGGTACTACTTTCTGGTATGTTTTCTCTTAGGCGTTTTGTTTTGGCTTGGCATAGATAACCCTGACAGTTCACCGCCAAGTAACCTGCCAACACACCTGCGCTGGGGGTTCATCAAGCTCTTTGTACAGATCCTCCAGCAAGGGCGGGCGCCGCTTCCTCTCCAGTCTCTGGGTGATGCGGCTGCACTCACGCGTGGAGGTCCTTAGGAAGAATACTCAGGAACTGTTCCGGCAGCAGCAGGTCTAGGATCTGCTCCTTGGTGTGGCACGCTGGCCTCAGCCACCCACAGCAAAGATCCCAGAGCTGGGCAAGAGCTTCCCAAGGCCCAGGTGCAATCTGATAGTAGAGCTTCCGGAAGTGCTTGCTGCCTTCAGAACTCCCTCTTGGGACAACTGCCCTTCTGTGAGATGGAGTCCTGTCCCTGGGAACGCTTCTTGGAGTTCCAAGGCTGCAGCCATTCTGGGCTATCAGATGAATCCTCTATCTAGGATCAACTCCAGGAGGACCTCTTAGATGTTGCCTGAGAGACACTCCTAAGACATAAAAAGTTACCACAGAGTCAGGACAGAAGCTGCTACAGTCAGGCAAACTAATGAAGCCACGTCTCAGAAATGGGTCAGAGAGGGGTGGCTGTCACCAACAGCGAGGTGGAGACAAGATTGGAATCTGTGTGCTACTGAGTAGAGTAAGGTACTTATGTAGGGTTCATGTTTTTCATATGACTGATGTACAAATTAAATGACGAAGGTATGCCAAGTCAGCACTTAATCCAGCTCTGAGCACCCAGCCTTGCCAGAAGGATCTGGAACTCCGCCGCAGTCCCTTGGTTCCTGGGTCTAAGAGGTTGCAGGGGTTGTGCACCAACCCAGGAGAGGGAGAATAAATGCTTCCCAGAAGCTGGTCACCAGGCCCCTCCCCCAGACCCCTTCCCCCTAGCTTCTAACCCCGCCCCCTGACGCCTCCTCTCCCGCCCTCACTCAGGCCCCCAGAGGCTGTTCGATCTGATGGACCCAAGACAGGGTGGCCCACACAGACAGGTGTGCGGCGCCAGTCCCCGTGTCTCCACTGGGGCGCCCGGAAGTGGACGTACTCACTTCTGCTGGGCACAGGTGAGCCCCCCAATGCCAGCGGAACAAAGGCGGACAGGGTCATTGCTCTGCGCAAGCTCAGCTTGCACTTCCGGCCGCTCTAGGCTGTGGGGCTCACTGCACTTTTGCGGCTCCCGGGGGTCTGTACCTGTATGTGCACTTTCCCTCATCGCGAGACTTAGATTTAACTGCAGGTGGCCCGCTCTGGCAGTTCCAAATGGAAGTAAATCATGTTCCAGGAGTGATTTAAGCTTCGTGTGCCTTTTTATCTGTGTGGTTCTCACCTTTATAGCGTAATAGTCATCACATGGATGCTTATTAGACCTAGAATCAAAGGCGTGTTTCCAGGACAGCTAAATCATTGTGGATCAATCATTCTGGAGATAAGCTTGGATTTATCTGAGTGGATTCTTTCCAAAGCATAATGCAGACCACAATTCCACAAGTCTTTCAACCCCTGAGAGAAGTTTCATCTTTTTTTTTTTAATTTTTTTAAATTTTTTATTTTTTATGTGTATGAATGTACTGTCTGCATGCAGGTCTGTGCACCCGTGTCGTGCAATGCAGCGGAGGTCAGAAGAGGGTCTCGGATTCCCCTGGAACTGGAGTTCTCCTGGAATTGGAATTACAGACGGTTCTTAGCCGCCATGTGGGTGCTGGGGATCGATCCTGGATGCTCTGCAAGAGCAGTCGGTGCTCTTAACCGCTAGGCTATCTCTCCCGCCCCAGTTTCTTCTTTATTAATAGTCGACCAACACATCAAAGAGACATATTAAAGTTATTCCGTCATTATTATAATCTGAAGTGCCTGAAGGAGTCTACTCGTTTGTATCCCATTTTCTTTCTGAAAACTGATGTTCCCACAGTTGAGGTGTATGTAAATCTAACACCAGATAAAAGTCAAGTATTACTACAGAATAAGGAATCTGTTTTAATTGCTCTTGAAAATCTGATGATGACCTGTTATGGACCACTACCTAGTACAAATTCTTACAAAAATAATAAAGCAGGTGTTTCCTCAGCTGACATTTTTGTTAGTAGAACAGAAACAGATGTGCTTTTTAATAAAATAGAATCATCTGGTAATAATTATCCAAATGTTGATACTTCAGCTATTCACTCCCAAAATGATGGTCATAATGATGAACCTAGAAAAAACAGTGATCTTTGTTTAGATCAACAAACAAATGTTGACGACCATTGTGATGGTCATTTTAATAGTGGAAATTCTAATATTAATGAAGACACTAGAAGTACATTTCAGAATATCCCAGGGACTATAAGTGAAATGAGTGAAACTGATTTTGTAGGTTCCAATAAGCCTATCCAAGTAGAAAATGGCAGCAAAGGCCATGCAGATGAGAATGGGGAAAGGAAGGAAAAAGCAGTTCCTGAGAACTCTTTGGAAATCTGTGCAGCTGAGTGGAGGAGGGGAAATATACTTAATTCAGTGGGAGAGAATATTGAACCTGTGAAAATTTTAGTGCCTCAAAAAAGTTTAACATGTAAAGTAAGCAATGACAATAACTCTAGTCTTGAACCAAAGCATCTCAGCGATGGTCCTTGTAGCAAAAAATCAAATGTAATAGCAAATCTGGACAGCTTACAGCCTATGTTTTAATTAGCAATCGAGTAATCAAGAAGCCTATGTCAGTAAGTGCTCTGTTTATTCAAGATCACCATGCTCAGTTTCTCACAGAAAATCCTAAGACTAGTTTGGAGGATGCAACAGTACAAATGGAAGAACTGTGGAAGATACTGAGTGAAGAGGAAAAGCTGAAATATGAAGAAAAGGCTAAGACTTGGAACGATACAATAATCAAATGAAGATAGCAATTGAACAGGAGTCACAAACACCATTAAAAGATGGCAGGAAAAAGACAAAGCCCACCAGCACAAGGAGTGTGGCACAGAAACAGAAGCTGAAAGGCTCATTATCTAACCAGGCTGAACGTGATGATCTCTTTCAGTCCCCCCCC
>VZQC01013306.1:2280303-2322853 GCA_009823505.1 Rhizomys pruinosus | reverse complement strand
AGATGTCTCTCTGTTTATTCTTTGTCCTGTTGACCTATCCAAAGGAATCAGTGGGGTATTGAAGTCCCCTACTATGAGTGTACTGGGGTTAGAAGTGTGACTTTTGGTCCTGGAGAATTGTCTTTATAAAGTTTGGTGCACCAGAGTTTGGGGCATATATATTCATGATTGTGAAATCTTCTTGGTGAATTGTGCCTTTGATAAAGATGTAAGGGCCTTCTTTGTCTCTTCTGATTTCTTTTACTTTGAAGTCTATTTTGTCTGATATTAAAATAGTAACACCTGCTTTCTTTTTGGTATCATTTACTTGGAATATTTTCTTCCATCCTTTCACTTTAAGGTGGTGTCTGTCCTTGAAGGTAAGATGTGTTTCTTGTAGACAGCATATGGATGGATTCTGTTTCCTAATCCAATCTCCAAGTCTATGTTTTTTGATTGGGGAATTTAGTCCATTAATATTTAAGGTTATGACTGATAGGTCTGTGTTGCTTCCTTTTGCCCTGTTATCCATTTGCGATTTGGGTTTAGGTTTCTACTTCTGCAGTTATGCTTTTATTGATTTCTCTTTTTAGGTGCCTGGGGTTGGTTGCTCCTTTCTTCTGTTCTTTGAATTGCTTCCAGTATTCTTTGAAGGGTTGGTTTTCTGGACATGTATTCTTTCAACTTGTTTATGTCATCGAAGGATTTTCTCTCTCCTTCAATTATAATCGACATTTTTGCTGGGTATTGTAACCTGGGTTGGCATCTATTGTCCTTTAGCACTGGAAATGATTTGCTCCAGTTTCTTCTTGCTTTCATAGTTTGCATTGAGAAGTCAGTTGTAATTCTGATAGGTTTCCCCTTATAGGTCACTTGTTGTTTTTCTCTTGTGGCTTTAAGGATTTTGTCTTTGTTTTGGGTGTCGAGCATTTTAACTATGATGTGGCGTGGAGAATTTCTTTTGTGTTCTTGTCTGTTTGGAGTTCTATGTGCTTCTTGTATTTGTATTGGTTTGTCTTTTTTAAGTTTGGGGAAGTTTTCATCAATACCGTTCTCTTGGGATTCTTCTCCTTCCTCTACTCCTATGATGTGGAGGTTCAATCTTTTCATAGTGTCCCACAGTTCCTGGTTATTCCACTTTTGTGTACTTTTAAATTTTGCATAATCCTTCCTTGAGGTTTTTAGTTGTTCTGCATTATCTTACAGGTCTGATATTCTTTGTTCTGCTTCCTCCATTCTGCTTCTGAGGCTTTCTCCACTCCTTTCCTTTTGATTGGATGAGTGTTTGATTTCCTTTTTCATTTCCTCTTCTGATTTCTTTAGTATTTCTACTTCTTTTTGGAGCTTCTCAATTTCTTCCTGTAGCTCTTTGCTTCACTGGTTGGTTTCCTTATTTTTTTCAGCATGGAATCTTTTCAGTGTTTCCAGTTCCTTCCGGAGTTTGTCATTCTCTCTCTCTAGGTCCTTCTTGAGTTCTTTATTCTCTTTTTTTAGTTCTTTGATTTGCTCTTTATATTGTTGCAGTTCTTTAAATATGTTCCCAAATGTGTTTCTGATATCTGTATCCTGGGCCATCCCCATGGGGATCCCACTGTAGGAATCTTCCAAGGGTTGGTAGAGCTTGATGTGGGATTATCCTGCCCCTTTCATGTGTTGTCTCTTCTTCGTGTTCCTGGCATATGAGCTTCTCCTTGCCTGTATTCCAATGTAGGTCCTAAATGCCTCTTCACTGTGTTGAAGGCCTACCTTGCTTGTCTCCTTCAGATGCCTTCGTAATCTCAGTTGGGGGGGAGGGGGGAGGAGGGGAAGGGGGGAAGGGGCGGGGAGGTGGAAATGATCGACTGTGGGTGGGCTCTTTAGCCCGCCCCCTGGCACCTGGGCTTGCCTGAACTGTTCTAGGGAGATCTCAGATTGAGAGTCACACAGCACTGCCTTTAATACTGGCTGGGAGGATAACTCCGCCCCCACAGCCACAAAAGCCAAACAATCAAAGACACCTGGATTAAGGAATTAACTAGATGAAATCAGTCAACAGTCAGCCTGCTGAAGCACTCAGCTGCTGTCCACCTAGCTGGGCTTGCCTGAGCTGTTCTTGGGAGATCTCAGCCCTGCTGTTTAAAAGACTTCTTGAGAATCATAAACTACCTGCAGAGCCACTGAAAAAGCCAATCCTATTAAGAGAGAGTGTTTTTAATGGATCCCATTATTTAGAGGTTTTACATAAAGTGACAATTGCTATATTTTTGTTATATCTTTTGTAAAAAAAAGATTATGGTAAGACAAAGCATCTTCAACAGTTTTCAGACTTGATCAGTATTTTAACTTTGTAACTGACAATTCTCAGAATGCCACTTTACATAAACACATAGTACAAAATGCAAATATGGTTGGGGTCTGCACTGGATAGCTTTAATGTCAACTTGGCACACCTGGGTTGAGGAAGCCTTAATTGGAGAATTGGCTCCATTGGACTGGCCTGTGGCCACACCTGTGGAGTATTTTCTTGATTGTTGAGTGATGTAGGAGGGCCTAGCCTACTGTGGGTCGTGCCACCCTTGGGCAGATTGTTGGGTATAGTATAAGAAAGCAGGTTGAGCATGGGCCAGGGGAGCAAGCTAGTAAGCAGCATTCCTCCATGGCCTGTGTTTCAGCTCTTGCTTCCAGGTTACTGCCCTGAATTCCTACCATGGGCTCCCTTGTGATAAGCTGTGTTCCAGGACATGTAAGATGAATAACCCTTTCCTCCCCAAGTTGGTATTGGTTGGGGTGTTTTGTCACAGCAATTGAAGACAAACTAGAACAGGGCCATTTCAGAAATTGTTGGAATTCTGGCCTAACCCTAAGCCAAAATTAATTTAACTGTTTTCATTTTTGGCAGAGTCTCAGGGTGGGTTCAAATTCCTGTGTCCCAGGAGGATCTTGAACTCTTCTACTGACTCCACCTCCCAAGGGTGCTGGCACTCAGCTTAGGTTTAACAAGGAATTTAGGAATTTTTGAGCTAGCAGTGCAGCCCTGACAGGGCTGGAGTCTGAACCCAGATCTCCTTCTACAGCCCTGTCTCTGAAGCACCAGAATTAGGGGTTGCGGCCAGGCTTCAAATTCCTTTGCTCTGTGGAAAAGCCATCCTGGGACAGTCTCCATTTGATTTAATATCTACCTCTTCTCCTAGTTAGTGCATGCTTTAGAATTAGAACTTGAGTACACCATTACTAGACTGTCCTCCTTGCTTTTACCAGGATTTATGTATGCTCATAATGGTTAAGCGCCCCCCCACCCCCAGTTTATTAGTTCACTCAAGCCTTAATCTCTTGGAGCTGTCTCTCCCCAGGTCCTTTGTGTGAAGCGCATTCCTAGATTTTGGTGGGCTCTTGGAGCCACATGCTCTTGCCCTTTAAATAAGCTTGAACAAAGAATAGACAGAGTCCATCATTTGCCATAACTTAGAGACAGAATCACCATTTTCCATGAGCTAGATGGAAGGCCACCACTTGCCTTAAACTAGACAGAGACTTTTGCCATAAATAGAGATTCTGCCATGAGAAGCTGTAGCCATAAGAATCTGAAGAAATCTTGCTATAAGTAGAGACTTTTTCTGTAAGTAGAGATTTTGCTATAAGAACCTCTATGAGTTTTGCCTAAGAGAGATTTTTGCCCAAGAAGAACTTTGCTGTATAAGAGTTTCCCTTAGAATAAAGAAACTTACTTAAAACCTCATCCAAGACTTCTGTGGTGAGCTTATAAAGAGGTTATCACAGTAGTTAGCCGGGGCGCCTCCAGCAGACTTTAGAAGCCACCTTCAGCAGGTTTTTGCATCTCACTGCTCCTGAGGGTTGAGGAGTGGGCCTTCACGCCCCCGCCCCACCCCCCAAGGGCTGAGATTATAAGTGGGTCCCACCATCCCTGGCCTATTGAACAATTTCTTTAATGAAATTTAGGTCAACAACTCAAACAGCAATTAAAAAAATCAAACATTCAAACACAATATGAACAAAGATATGCTAATATCATGGTAGGAAAATATTTAAAATATTTGTTTATTATAATTAAGCCATTACGTTTCCGTAAGTGCAGAAAACTTTGTATGTACAGGAAAGACACTGCAATTCGTAATATACAATAGTCTCAATTCTGAGATGTTTTAAGCTAAAATGGTGTGTGTTCAGAACATCTGCAGTGAAGTCATGTATTACATATTACACCACAGGCAGGTGCTGCCAGAAACACTTGAAATCCATCACATGTTTGATTTATTATTGATTCTCATTTGGTACTATTGCCAAATTTTGATGATCCCCTGCACATTCAGTTATGGTACTCCATATAGGATACTTTCAACAGTTTGAGAACTGTAGTCTATATAATATTGGAACTGCTTGAGTAGTGACATGTATGCTTTTCTGGGGTTTCACGTCTTGTAACAGTGTCACACCTTATATTGCCTACCCTGGCCTCCAACTCACTGTCTCAGCTTCCTGAATGCTGGGATGCTAGGCATGTTCCATGTTTAGCCATTTATATTTTTGTTAGTGCCAAATCACTCATCCTGAAATCTGGCAATGTTTGTGCTTGTCAACACAGTGTTATATGTTGCTCGTTGCCAGTCTGATGGTTGGGGGAAAAGAAAACCTGTTGATTTTTGTCTTTCTTTTTCCACTTTCTTCTGCATATATTATTTAATGCTTTCTATGCATTATTTTGGTGGGTAGAGAGAGCTTTTTATTTTTAAACCAGTTGAACTGGTTTCCCATCTTGAGTCATAGTACTTTTAGTGCTGCTCCCCCCTGAAGGAGCATCCTTCTCTAAACCTCGCTTTTCCACTTGGAGGGTGACAGATAATAGTGGAGCAGCCAACACACAGGACAACCTTTCGTGCATCGCTAGACTGTGGTGATTTTATAGCATCCTGGGCATCCATGAAGTAGGAACTGGGCTTGGCACCAGATGCTTCTTGTGTTTCCTCTTTTCTTCCGGAGATGGATGAAGATCTTTTGTGAGAAGCATATTCTTGTAGGCTGTCATGAGTGGAAAAGCAGAATTAGCTTTGAGCAAGACAATGTGTGCTTACTTTCATGAAACTTATAATTGTGTGCATGTACACATGTTTGTTGAATATTATTTACCCCCTTCTATGAATGAATGTTAGTGGGCTCAATCTTTTGATGGTTATAGGTTACCATAGCTTCCCTAAAATCAAGATGGCAATATCTGTGCTTTTCCCAGAGGACAGATTTCCATAACCCTCTTTTGGCTTGGAATGCCAATAGAGGGTTCTAATCTCATGGCTAAATTCCTACTCTACTTTTACGATGCAACTCTCATTTTATTTCCTTTAAAGGCCCTCTCTGACTACTCTCTCCTCCTTATGTAATCTATCATATTATAGTTATTATGAATTTACTCACTGTTTCTGACACCAGACTCTCTCCATGAAAGCAATATCATGTCTGGTTTGTTCACTGTACATAGTGCCTTGCATAAAATGATAGATTTCCTGAGTGATGAATGACTCAGGAGATTCACAGCATCAACACTAATCACAATCCTTTTTGCTGTTGAGAGTCCTGAGATTCACCTATAAATTGGATCTCCCTAAGTTGAGGCTAGAGATACATTCATGTCTTGTTTAGCTAGATGCAGACCAGTGTTGTCTCAGGTAACATTTCTTGCACAAGAGCCTGGTTGAAGCCTGAGAATAAGCAGGCTCATCTAAGCATCTGAGATAGTGACTTTCCTGTTACTGTGATAAATCACCAATACCAAATCAACTTATAGAAGAAGAGTTACTGGGCGCACTGTTCCAGAGGAAGAAGAGTCCATTGTGTTGGAGCCGGCATGGCAGGCAGAAAGCTGAGCATGCATGTGTTCAAGTGGGCACAGGAAGCAGAGACACAAACTGGCACTCTAAACAAGTCCTTTGTTAGTGGGAGGAACTGGGAAGCCCAGACCCATGTAGCCCTGGCTGACCTCTCTGTGTAGACCAGGATGCCTCAAACTCTAGAGCTTCACCTGCTTCTGCCTCCTAAGTGCAGAGACTCGCTGCGATTTTATGAACCACTCAACTCTATTTTTTATTTTTTAATTTTTATTTACTTAAAAATTTTTTTTATTTATTTTCTCTATGTGTATGAATGTACTGTCTGCATGCAGGTCTGTGCACCCGTGTCATGCAATGCCACGGAGGTCAGAAGAGGGTGTCAGATTCCCCTGGAACTGGAATTCTCCTGGAATCGGAGTTTCAGACAGTTCTCAGCCACCATGTGGGTGCTGGGGATCCAACCCAGGTCCTCTGCAAGAGCAGTCGGCACTCTTAACCACTTGGCCATCTCTCCAGCCCCTCAACTCTATTTTTTAATCCATTTCTGTCTCTCAGTCATTGCAACACATGACGCAATTGTGCATATGATTTTACAGTGTTGAAAGTGATATTTTTCATGGTATAACTTAAAATATAGGATATTTTATGTATGGCATACAAAAAAAGGCAGATTGTTAGGGTTCTGGGGAGTCTGTGTGTACAGTTAAGTCAGATATGAATTCAAAATCAATCAATTTACAAGTTGATTGCTTTTTTTATTTTTTAGAAATTAGAGACAATGGGCTGGAGAGATGGCCTAGTGGTGAAGAGCACTGACTGCTCCTGCAGAGGACCTGGGTTGAATCCCCAGCACCCACATGGCAGCTGAGAACTGTCTTTAACTCCAGTTCCAGGGGAATCTGACACCCTCTTCTGACCTCCGCGGCATTGCACGACACGGGTGTACCAACCTACATGCAGACAGTACATTCACACACACACACACACAAAAAAAAAAATAAATAAAAAAAAAGAAATTGGAGACAAGAGGGTAGAGAGATGGCTTGTCAGTTAAGAGAACTGGCTGTTCTCCCGGAAGACCCATGTTCAAATCCTAGCACCCACATGGTGGCTAACAACCATCCACAACTCCAATTTCAGGTGATACAATACCCTCCTCTGACCTCCATAGGCATCCTATGATTCGGGTGCATTTATATATATGCAAACAATATACAAATAAAAATAACTAAAAAAAATAAATCTGAGACAAGATCTCCCACCAGTTGCCTAAACTGACTTTGAACTCACTCTGTAGCCCTGGCAGACCTTGAATGTGTGATCATTTTGTCTCAACCTTCGAAGTAGCTGGGATTAGTAGCCTGTTTCTCTATACTGGGCTTAGGTCATGTGCTTTTGACATACATGTGAGCTGTTTCTCATATAGGTAACTCTATGTATATCTTAAAGTAAACAACAAATATAGATATTTGAATATTAAAATGATAGTTAATAAGGCTTCTAGGCATTCTTAAGGACCAGCACAAGTATTTCTATAGATACAGACAGACATACATATAAATTCTTCCTTTTTAACACAAGAGAATGAAACAGGTTGTACAAAATGCGTGCAACAGCTGGGCATGGTGGCATGTGCCTTTAATCCCAGCAGAGGCAGGTGGACCTCGTGAGTTCAAGGCCAGCCTAGTCTACATAGTATGTCCAGGACATCTGGGGCTATAGTGAGACCCTGTCTCAGAAAGACAGAAAACCACATGCAATATCATCCTAAAAGGTGAATAAGTGTAAAACATGAGGATGGAAAATGACTATCCAGTCTTCAGTCTCACAGTCTCTAATGCAGGCTCTTCACTCCACTGAGATGAATGTATTCCACATTTTTCCTTACGCATGCCCCACTCCTATCTAACATTTCTCTCATAGGCTTTGAATGTTCCCATCATTCCTACACAAAACTAACTAGTGTTCAAGAACCAGAACAAATGCTGTGTTCCTTGCCATGCACTCCATCTTTTATCCCTCACCAATCTCTTCTCATTTTGACCTCATATTGCCCCTGTGATATGAGCCTTTTGCAACAGTGATGTCATTCTTTAGTCTTTCCTCATCCATGACCATATAGTGACATGTTGCTGTTCACTGTAGAAGTGCAGTCCTGGGAAAGTGCTCCATGTTACAGTCTCTGTGGTCTATAAAAATGTTGATATGGGCTGATTTTTTCCTTTTAGTTTTTTGAGACAGGATCTTACTATATTACCCAGACTGGCCTGCAACTTGCTATCCAGACCAAGCTGGTTTCAGGCTCTCAGTGATCCCCCCACTCTCACTGTAGCTCTGGCTAGGCCTTGAGTAGATGATCCTTTTGCTCAGCCTCTTGAGTAGCTGGGATTACAGGCCATGTGCTTTCTGTTTCTCATATAGACGCCTCCCAAGTACTGGGATGACAGGTGTGTGCCACCACACCTGGCACTTTGGCCTATTTTAATGATAATTTCAAATGCTGTTTTTGCATTTTATTGTGATTTTTTTTCAGGGATTTAAGATCCTAAAGATTTGTCTGCATCAGTACAATCTTAGAGAGCTCAAAGGGATAAGATCTGTGATTATATCATTTCTAGAGTTTGTAGCAATTTGGAGTCAGTGACAAGCTTCACTAAGTATTTAACGACGGCCTTTTCATTGAATATAATGATTTCCATCCTGTTGAACTCCTTTCAAGTAGTATAAATCACTGGGAAAAGATTTTGCTTTGGCCAAGAGTCTTCATTAAAGCTGCCTTCAACTCACTGTTCCTTAAGCTATAAATGAAGGGATTCAATACAGGGGCTACCACCATAAAAATGAGAGATGCAGCCGAGTCTTTTTCAGTTGAATGGTTTGATGAGGGGCTCATGTAGATCCCCGTGATGGCTCCATAGAAAAGAATAACCAAGGTGAGGTGGGATCCACAGGTGGAGAAAGCCTTGAGTTTTCCTTGAGCGGAAGGAATTTTCATCACGGTGGAGACAATGCGACCATAAGATGCCAAGATACACACTGAAGGTACTACAAAGATCAGTCCCACCACAGACAGAACCATCAACTGATTAAGACTGGTGTCAGAGCAGGAGAGAGGGAGGAGAGAGTTGATGTCACAGAAGAAGTGATGGACGACTCTTTCAGAGAAGAAGTGCAGTCGGGCCATCATGAGAGTATGCAAGAGAGGGTTCAAAGTGGCAATGGCCCATGGTATGGCCACTAGTGACGTGCAGAGGCGTAAAGTCATGATGGAGGAGTAGTGCAGAGGATGGCAGATGGCCACGTACCGGTCATATGCCATTCCCGTGAGGAGGAAGTTCTCCATGTTGGCAAACATCATACAGAAATACATCTGAGCCAGGCATCCAGTGTAGGAGATGGACTGAGACTGAGTTTGAATGTTCACTAGCATCTTGGGGACTGTGGCTGAAGGGAGGCAGAGGTCCACCAAGGCTAGATTGGCAAGGAAGAAGTACATGGGTGAGTGGAGGTGATGGTTTGAGGCAATGGCCAGCAAGATGAGGAAGTTTCCAAAGAGCCCTGTTAAATAGAGACACAGGAAGAGAGCAAAGAGAAGCACCTGCTGCCCTGGCCCACCAGAGAAGCCCAGGAGGAGAAATTCAGAGATGCTGGTTTGGTTTGCAGTCTCCATAGATGCACCTGCATGAAGAGCATCAGGATGAAATAAACACGTGGTAAAATGGAACCTCCCGTAATGTTTCCCCGTTTACCGAACCATCCCTCTCTAGGTCGTCCTGCCTTTCCTCTGGTGCAGTGATACTCTGCCAAGAATCTCAGCCCCGTGAGACTCCACCTCATTGGCCATTTTTCATGCTGTCCACCCTTTTGGCAAGCTCACACCATCAGAGAGTTCCTGGGGGGCCTGCCTATTGCTGTGCTCAGCAGGTTCTTCTCTGACTTTTTAAAAATGAGTGTATATTGGCTGTAGAAAGTGAGGGGCTTCATTATGACATCTCTACACATGCATATTACATACTTTGATCACATTCCTTCTATTCTCTCTCTCTCTCTCTCTCTCTCTGTCTCTCTCTCTCTCTTTCTTAGAAATCCCAAATTATGTTCCTTTGACTTCCACATTCCTTTCTCTTCCTAGATTCTTGGACATGGGATTCTCACATACTCTGCACTATTTGTGGCTGCTTGACTGTGTGCTGTATTGGAACTCACTCATATATCTGACATACTTAACGGCTTCAATCCAAATACTGAGATTCAAATGAGAATTTTACCCAAGTACTGTCCAACACCATGTGAAACATCCTCATTGAAAATCATTCCGATACCACATGAGATATGCAAAATAAGGATAAACTTAAGTTCAGAACAAAATCTGTTAAATTTTTTCAAAGAGTACATTAACTGATGCTCCCTGAAATAGTTTAACTATGAACATAAAAAAGTAATTCTAAGTGAGTTCAAAAGCTTACAAATGAATGTATGTGTGGAATACCACTGATCCCTGAAGAGGAGAAGACATTGAGGAGGAGTGGTAGGGACATGAGAAGAGCTGGAGTTCGGAGTAGGAAGGGTGGGAATGATGCACATACAATCTGGATGAAATTCTCAAATAAAGTTATGTAACATATCCAGTCATGTGATGGCTGTGGACGACACTAAAGAAGAATACAAGAGAAGTGTGTAAAGACAGGACAGGTGTGAAGATTGCTTTTTCTTTGAGACAGGATCTCCCTATAGCCCCAGCTGGCTTGCAACTCACTCTGTAGACCAGGTTGGCCTTGAACTCACAGAGATCCCTCTGCCTCTGGCTCCCGAGTGCTAGGATTAAAGGCGTGTGCCACCACGCCCGACTTTGAAGATTGCTTTTTAATACTTTTGTGATTCTGCTTTTTGAGACAGGGCTCTCCTTGTAGCCCCATCTTACTTGGAACTCACTATGTAGACCAGGCTGGCCTTGATCTCATAGAACTCAGCCTGCCTCTGCATTCTCAGTGCTGGGGCTAAAAGGCTTGTGCCATCAAGCCTGGCTCTGTTTTTTTTTTTTTTTGTTTTGTTTTCTTTTGTGATATTTTAACTATAACTGAAAACAAAGGGCTCATGTATAAAAAGTATCCAGATGTTATTACTTTGGTTACTGTATTTCTTGGCATTGGAGAAAATACAAAGTAATGGAACAGGGGTATTTCACAAGAGATAACAAGAATTAGATTGTGAAGAAAATATTGTTAGGGAAAAGAGTTAAGGAGTTATTTGTACATGGGGTGGAAGTGGTTTTAGAAAGACAGAGGATTCTGCAAGAGGGGGAGAGATGTTGGAGAGTGTGGGCTGATACAACCTACCTTCAACCACCTCTGGGCCACCATCACCTGTGGGCCTCATTTCTGGGCCCAAGGGGCACCTGCCACCTGTGTTCCCTGTCACCTGTGGGCTCCATCACCCATCGTCTCCCATCAACTGTGGACCCTGTCACCTGTGAGTCCCATCACTTGTAGGTATTGTCACCTGTGAGCCCTGTCCCATCACCTGTGGATCCTCTCACCTGTGTCCCCATCACCTGAGTCCACAATCACCTGCGGGCCCTATCACATGTGGTTCCTATCACCTGTGCCCCATCAGTGGGCCCTGTCACCTGTGGGCTGTGTGGTCCAGTCAGACTCACCACATCTGCCCTGGTAACTGGAGACAGCTTTTGGCCACCCTTCTTCTGTGGTCTTCTCTCTCTCCATTCCTTTTTCATGCCTCCTGTAGGATTATCCTTCCAGAACAGAGATCTGTCTACTTTCCTTCTTAAACTAGTCTAATTTTGACAATTACATTTTTGGTTGGCATATAAAGAAATGGGTTTCTTGTGACGTTTCCATGTGCGTGTTGTCATTGTACTTTGCTCTTTTTTCTTTCCTTTCTGCCAGTCTTGCTCATCCATTCCTCTGTCCAAGCAGCAACCCCCTGCTTCCCTGACACATATTCCACTGCTCTCTCTTGTTCCCTTGCCCCTCCCTTTAGACCTCTCTGGAATTAATTCTCCTTAAACACATTTTTTTTTTGCATTTATGTGTGTGTGTGACTCACATACATATCATGCATGCAATGTGCATGCTTGTCCAAGCCTAACCGTGTAAATCAGAGAGTAATTTTCAGGAGTCTGTTCTCTCCTTCCACCGGGTGGGTGGAGGAATCTCAGTAGGAGCAGCAGGCTCGGTGGCAGGCCCCCTTACACCACCAACCATCCTGCTACCCTCTTCTCCCTCCATTTCGACTTTCATGCCCTATATGTTTATAGATACACATATAAATGTTGATTCTGCATGAGAGAAAATGTGGTATTTGTTTTTCTGATTCTGGAATCATTTTAACATAATGATCTTCTGTTCCATGTATTTCTTGTTACTGTCATAATTTTATTGTTTTTGATTGCTCAATGAAGTTCCATTGCATAGCACAGGAAATAATCCCAAGAAGTGACAAATGGGATTGGATGAATAAACAGCTTCTGATTTTTTAAATTTCCTTCAACCTAAATTCCAAATTCTGTGTCTTGTTTAAAAATATTTTCTAGGGGGCTGGAGAGATGGCTCTGCAGTTAAAGGTGCCGACCGCTCTTGCAGAGGACCCGGGTTCAATTCCCAGCACCCACGTGGTGGCTAAATTTAAGTTGGGTGCGCTGGTGCGAACCTTTAATCCCTGCACTCAAGAGGCAGATGCAGGTGGATCTCTGTGAGCTCAAGGCCAGCCTGGTCTACAGAACAAGTTCCAGGCCAGCTAGGACTAAAAGGGAGACTGTGTCTCAAAAAGACCAAAAAAATAAAATAAAATACTTAGCTTTAAAAATATTTTTTTTCTAGGATCCTTTTGTTTATTTTTGGTCTTTTTGAGACAGGGTCTCCCTGTAGCTCCAGCTGTCCTGGAACTCACTATGTAGACCAGGCTGGCCTTTAACTCACATAGATCAGCCTGCCTCTGCCTCCTGAGTGCTGGGATTAAAGGTGTGCACCTCCACACCCGGCTATTTTAGGATCCTTTTTAATATCTCCATCTTTATATATTTCTACTATAAATCCCTCACCCTTAGACTTTTCTGACACACACTGAAAATGTGTCTCTATGGCTTTTCTCATTTGGAAGGATAATCTATCTAAAACTTCCCTCAAGACTTTCTTATTATGCTATGTTCATACAACTCACAATCATTTGGAATATTCTTGTCTATTTCTTTTGATTCGAATCCTCCAGTAAAATATAAAGTCCACATGAACAGAAAAAAATCAAACTACTACATTTAAAGAATAGTATCTGGCATTCAACAGGTTCTAAATATGTACTTGTTGAATAAAAACTATTCTTATTAAAGAATATAATCTTTTCTAACCTCTGATATTGTTAGAGCTGTAGTGACTTTATCTCTGGCCATATACTATTATGGAGTTGCATGGTTTTCATAATATAGGATTTGGAGAGCACACAATCAGAGTCTAACACATCTTTCTAGGGAGACTCAGTTTCACAAACAAGTCAGATTGATTTTTTTGGTGGAATGAGCTATATACCAGAGAAGCAAGACAAAACTGTATGAGACTCAATTATTGGATGTCTACCATAGTCCACCTCCTTGTGTCCAAGCTAAAGGACCGAGTAATGGTAGTGAAAACTGAGGGGAATGAGAGGCTCTCCTGGGTCACTTATCATTGGCTAGGTCACAAGCTGGAAAACTGAATGTAAGAAAGCACCACTGCTTTGGACTCTAGAGAGCACAAAGGTCAGCTGAGAATTTCCTGGAAATTCCCAGAAGTAATTAGAATAGCTTTCTAAAGCCCACACCTGTAGGTAGAACAGCAACCTCCTGTTTCTAAATGCCCTTAATCTAGTCTGAACGATAGATACGATGTAAGAAACACAGGCTATTTTGTATCATATCACCTACTACAGGTCCTGCCATGTAGCACATAAAGTTTTTAGTTGGATGGATGCTCTCTAGCAGCTGTCGAGACTGTAAGGGATAGGATTTTCATGGTGGAATATCAATGTAGCACAGATGAAGACAGATGCAAGTCATGAACTTTGAAGGAAGCAGAATAAATAAAAATATTAAGATTTCTGGAAGCTTTCTTCTTTGCCCTCTTCCACTTCCACATCACATTGTCCTAACAGAAATCTGATTTTACCTTTTACCATAATTTGTTTTAGAGTCCCCAGAGCCTTCTCAGAGGGATTGCCTGCCTTCTCCCCAGGGGTAGGATCTGCACTTTTTACCTGTTTTGATCCATGGCTGCTCTGCCATGGCCTGCTTTGGCACAGGTGATACCAGTGTTCTGGCATGGATCTTCTCATGGAGTCCAAAATGCCAATGTTTTTCTCTATCTCACATCTCAGTTTTAGTATTCTTTACCTCAACCATAATTACTTCCAGGGTGTGAAACCCTCCAGTTCTGCTTAAAAGAAAATTTAGAATGCAACCACTGCCTTCTCTTTCCTTTCCTAAGTCTCTGCCTTATTACCAGAGAGACTTGGTGGGAGGCAGGGAATGCCCAGGTGAAGTGAGGTTAGTTGCTGTACAGAGCACATATGAACTTTTAGGGTTTGAGATATGTGTGGACTGCATGATAGAAGAAACCTGCTTGCAAACAGGGAGGATAAAGTAGATTTAGAGACGGAAAACAAGCAAGTTAGGGAGCATTTGCTCATCAGCCCTGGCTCATGCCTTAATCTCTGAGAACCTAAATGATATTCTTCTATTTGTTTATTCCTCCTTTTTTAACCTTCCTGTTAGATTCCAAGCTAGAGTCTTCTTAATTTCACTTAGTTCTGAAGAAACAGGCTCCTTCATGTTGGGTCATGGTTTCAGTTAAATTCATATCTATTCTTGTTTCGGGCCTCACTTTGCCTGGAAATGTCAACTACAGCTATATCTGTTCTGGTACTTTTTCCTTTTATTTTCACCCATGTCTATTAGCAGACAGCCTAAGCTCTTCATATGATTCTGTTAAAGAACTTGTCAAATGAAAACAGTGGCTTATAGAGAATGCATAAATGAATTATTTTAGAAAAACTTTCTGCAAAGAGGAAAAAGCTTGTGTATAACTTACAGTACTCATAAAGAAGTAGAATTGACTGTGGAAATGCCTCGATACAGAATCATCTGTGGGCTGCATCATGGGATGTGAGGGGCAATGTGGCAGTGACCACAGAAAGGCACCACCCTGTCACTTTTCCTCAAGATAAAATGTTTCTTAGTTCCCACCAAGATGGGAAGCATATAGTTACCAGTATCAAGTACTCTGTGCCACAGTAAACATTTTCACTTTGCTAATGTCTGCAGTAGCCTTTTGTGCACATGTCTTCATTCTGTGTGTCACTGTGTGTCTCTTATGTTCTCATTATGCAGACACTGAGTTTTAGCAGAGTCAGGATCCGAAGAAAGATTTCCTTTCCTCCCTCCTTCCTCCTTCCCTCCCTTCCTCCTTCCCTCCTTCCTTCTTTCTTTTCTTCCTTCCTTCTTTCCCTTCTTCCTTTCCTCCTTCTTTTCCCTCCCTCCTTCCCTCCCTTCCTTCCTTCTTCCCTCTCCTTTTCCTCTCCTTCTTCTTCTTCCTTTTCTTTTTCCTCCTCATTTTCATCTTTCTGAAGACAAAACTCAGGGCCACATGTACACCAAGCAAGCTCAATGTCATTAAGCTATACTCGCCTTTCTTGAAATAATATTCCTTGATTTGAAATCTAGCCCACTTTTCACTAAGCCACTAAGACAAGTCCTGGTGACTATGAATGGATTCTGAACTTGTTTGTTTAAGGAATGACATATTTTCTTCCCATTTTTCCAAATTTCACTTCCTGAGCTCACTTACCAGGCACTCAGGAGAACTTCCTTCAGTGAATTGACTTCCAAGTTGCAGTTGGAGGCAACAGAAAATATAACCTGTAAAAATGGTACCCTTTCCTTGGAATGCACAGGGTGGAGGGAAGGGGTGAATTTTAATCAGGTTACAGATAATACAATGGGAACCGGAGTGACCAGACCTCTCTCCTGAATTAAAGCTCACAGTTCCTTGGAATCCGATGAGACTCTAATCTTGACAAGGTCCCTCCAGGAATAATTACTTCATCTCCCTTCTGGGTTTCCCAATTGTAACTTTAGGGAGAATGTGCTGGAAGATGGTTCCCCAGGGAGATTCAAGGAACTCAAAGATCTAGAACTGTTCATGAGCTTCCATAAAGGTTGTAGCATGTCTCTTCCCACCCCCAAGATGCTCCCAAACAACAAACCATGTACTAGCTTGAGTAATTTCTTTAGTAATATTGACCAGCTCCCTAAATGTAGGTTTTGTGTTTCTTGATTGAAGCACTCTGTTAGCCATATTCTTGAGTTTGTGAACTCAAGATTTTTCAGTGGTGCCTGACATCTAAAGATCCATTTTGAAATATAAGAAGTGAGACAAGTACATATGTGGCCAGGATTCAGGGGTCTGATCAGATACTCTGTTCCCCATACTGAAGCTAATATAACAGTGGAATGATCTCAGGTTCTGTGCTTGGGTGAGCTCGAGTCTAATTCCTATAGTGTGGTAGATGCTCTGTCCGGGGTACTGTATATGTGTAGGAAAGATGGCCAATTCATGATGCTGTGCCCCTATCAATGCTATTGCTGTGATGCATAGATGCAGGTTCCAAAGATTGTGCAACAGTTTTCTGTACAACAAACTGTTGCAAAACTAAATGGCTTAAAACATCAACCATTTATATATTGCACAATTATCTGGATCAGAAATTTGAGCTAGACTGAGCTGGGTAGTTCTTCTGGTTTTCGTTTGTTTCACTTAAATAGATGACTTAGCTATGGTGTCACCTTGGGGCTGACTGACCGGGGATGGCTATAGATGGGATGGTTCATGGTTCATCTCTACTTGGTATTTTAGGGTTTGGGGCTGGGATCCCAATATTCCCTTCAAACACTTCTATCATTACCCAGGTTCTTCAACAGGCTTCTACTACTTCCCATTCACACCAGAGCTGAGTGATTAAGCTTTTAATATTTTAGCTGGGCATGATGGTGCACGCCTTTAATCCTAGCACTTGGGAAGCAGAGGCAGGTGGATCTTTGTGAGTTCAAGGCCAGCCTGGTCTACAGAGCAAGTTCTAGGCCAGCTGGGGCTACAGGGAGACTGTGTCTTGAAAAGACATATATATATATTTCTTTATTTTAATTTATAAATATATATTCAATATTTATTCTTTAACAAGTTCATACATGAAAACAATGTATCTTGTTCATATTCACCTCTAACTCCTCCTTCCCACTTCTCTAGACACCCTCCCACCCCAACACATCCTCTCCCTCTTCATGTCATTTAAAAGAATAATCCACTGAACCGAATCTCTGCACCATGGGAATGTTGGCTTATCTTGATCTTGTGTAGGTGACCACAGCTGCTGGCAGCTCATGAGCACAATGGTCATGTTGTGTCCAGAAGACAGTATTTCACTGCATTCTCCTCCTGTCTATCCTCTGGCTCTAACATTCTTTTGCACCTCCTCTTCCACAATGTTTCTTGAGTGTTCTCTCTCTCTCTCTCTCTCTCTCTCTCTCTCTCTCTCTCTCTCTCTCTCTCTCTCTCTCTCTCGGGCCTCCTATAGCCCAGGCTGCCCTGAACTCACTAAAGGATGACTTTGAACTTTTTTTTGCTCTTTCTGAGACAGTGTCTCAACTTTGAACTCCTGATCCTCCTGCCTCCACCTTCTGAGTGATAGGATTATAGACATATGCCACCACACCCCATCAAATTCAGGGCTGGGCACACACTCCACCCTGTGAGCTACATCCTCAGCACAATGCATTCTTTTTCTATATACAATGCACGTACACATGCATATTATATGTACTTATATATAGGCTCATATATGTGAAGTGAATTTTAGCAATGATACAAGGACAGGAAGGAAGAATTAGGACTGTTTCGTTATTACAAGTGACTTATACTATCTGTGAAGCAGTATTTTGAAAACAGATTAAGAGCAGTTGAAGATAGATAAGAAGTCTTTAAAATTACGATTGAAATTCAGGAAAATAAAGTGTCATAATATATAAAATGTTGAATTAAAAAATCCTACAAAGAAAAATGAAAGTAGAGAACAAATATAACAGCAAGGAACAAGAGCAATGAAGAGAAAAATATTATCAAATATGGTGGACATTAATCCAACTACATCAATAATCACTTTAAATCCAATTATATAAATACAATAATTAAAATACAAATATTAGGGGCTAGAGAGGTGGCTCAGTGGTTAAGAGCACTGACTGCTCTTGCAGAGGACCTGGGTTTTATTCCCAGCATCCATGTGGTGTCTAAGAACTATCTTTAGCACTGGACAAACAACTTTAATCCCAGCACTTGGGAGGCAGAGGCAGGTGGATCTCTGTGAGTTCAAGGCCTGCCTGGTCTACAGAGTGAGCTCCAGGCCATCTATGATTGAAGGGAGACCCTGTCTCAAAAATATCTACAATACAAAAAAAAATACAAATGTTTTCAGAGTGGATCAAATGATAAAACCCAACTATCTAGCTCTAAGCAACTCACTTTGATTATTAAGGCATATATAGAAACATAAAGCATAAAACATAAATATACCATATATAGATATCTATAGATATATAGCTGGTAATATTTTTGGGTCTTTTGTTTTTTTTTGAAGACAGGGTCCCTTCCTATCGCCCCCAGCTGCGCTGGAACTCACTATGTAGACCAGGCTGGCCTTGAACTCAGAAAGGTCTGCCTGCCTCTGCCTCCAGAGTGCTGGGATTAAAGTCATGTACCACCATGCCCGGCTCTAATAACTGTATTAATTTTAGACAGAGAAGATTTCAAAGCAAGCAAAACAGCCAGAGATGAGGGACGAGATGAAATGTCATAGGAGTTAAGCATCTAAGAACAAATTTTTAAAATATGTGAGGCAAAAACTGTTTAAACTGTAAGGAGAAACAGATGACTTCACTATTATAGAGAATTTTCTAGCTTTTTATCATTGAGAGTTGGACATGTACTCTATATTAGGTCCTGTGGAGGGCCAGAACCAACAGAATTTATCAGTGTGAGGGAAGATTAGCTTAGCTCCTGTGATTAAAGACTGAGAAGTCCCACAGTGGCCATCTATAAGGGAGCTCTGGGAACCAAAAGCTTTTCCATTAAAGGAACTGGAAGCCTCGGAACAAGAGGGACCTGAGTATGAGCCTGAAGGTCCGGAGGCCCCTGAAGACTTGTTAGGGCAATCTGCATTCAGTGGCTGATGACGCTGGAATCTGATATCCAAGGGCCAAGTGTGCTCCAGCAGAGAGGTCTCCCCTGCATTGATTCATTCGGGCCCCAGCCTGTTGGATAACGCTGTCCCTCCTCAGGGTGTGTCTTCAATGCCTGGCATTCCATTCTTCTCAGAAAATAGGCCTCCTAGACACACCCTGAAGTTTGATTTATAAGTTTTTTAAGTGTCTCTCAATCTAACGGTTGGCACATAAGATTAATCACAACGCTTAGCATCATGGTGGACAGATCTAGAGGCAGAGAATCAATTAGGACGTAGCTGAATTCAACAGCAGCATCGTTAGCTGTGTCTTGTTGACAGCTATTGAGTAGTTTATCCAAGAACATGAGACTATGTATTCTGTTCAAGTTTACATGGAACACACACTAAAGTAGTTAGTATTCTCAACCATAAAACATACTTTCATAATTGAAGGAAATAGAAATCATATGTATTCTGAGACCACATACAAACAAGAGTAAACTGAAATGTACTAAGAGAAAAACAGCTTAAAGAGCCCATCTGGTTCTAAATTAAAAACCATACTTCTTTTTTTTTTTTTTTGTCTTTTTGACACAGGGTCTCCCTGTAGTCCTAGCTGTCCTGAAACTCACTATGTAGACCAGGCTGGCTTTGAATTCACAGAGATCCACCTGCTTCTGCCTCCCAAGTGCTGGGATTAAAGGTATGTGCCACCATGCCCAGCCAAAACCATACTTCTTAATAACACCTGTATTAAAGAAGAAATGTGAATAGTGACTTAAAATTATAATTCAGCTAAGTGAAAAGATAAGTTGTCAGACCTTCTGGGATGCAGTGAAAGCAATGTTTACAGGGAAAATTATAGCATAAAATGCATTATTAGAAAAGAAGAAAGAAGAAATGGCTCAGTGGTTAAGGGCACTGGCTGCTCTTGCAGAGGACCTGGGTTCCATAACTCAGGTTCTAGGGGATCCAATGCCCTGTGGGCATTGCATGACATGGGTGACTTATACACATGTAGGTAATACATTCATATGTTATAAAATAAAAAATAAATATGAAAATTCCACAGTATGTCCTATTTTGTTTTATGTTTAACCTGAACCATTATAACATGGCTTGAAACACATTATATTTTCATAGATATATCCACACCTAAGGCATGTAATACACATGCAGTCTCATTTAGGTAAATTTCTTAACTCTTTGTTGAAGGGGAACAATAGAAAAACTGTTTCCTTTGGCTTATAATACTTAGAAGTTATAGACTTACAAATGATCTGATTCTAATGTTTTCTGTAACAAACACTATATATATATATATATATATATATATATACACACACACACACACACACACACACATACATACATGTTAGGTTGTTAGGCTTATTTAGGCAAACCACACTGAAAACAGCTTACCAAGAGGTGATAGAAATGCCTGTAACTGACAGAATCCTGAAGCACTAAGCCCCCATGGAACAAATGGCCCCTTTTGCTATCATAATAAATAAACACAGGTTAGAACATTTAGAAGTATTATCCTTATCCTTCCAGATTCTAGGTTAAAGTTTGGATCAGGAAGGGGATGTTCTGGCACATTGGATAATGTTGGAACATATTTATAATAATGGTAGAGATTTTATGTAAGATTTTTGCATTGAACAGCAGTAAATGTCTGGACTTGGAAAAAGAAAAATAAAGTAGTATTAAAAGTGAGTGATATCTTTAAAAAATTTTGGTTTTAAAGTCATGCCATGTGGTATTTATCCACCAGAAAACCATGGCAGTGACAGGGAAGCTGGCCACCTAGTCATGCAGTGATGCTTTGACTCTGCCTACAGCCCAAGCCAATACATCAAACAATCATACATTTTAACATGGTACTTTTGAAATCAGGGGCCAGTCTTTAGTAATGAAGATGAATCCCAGTCTTCAATGCTGTTTTTCTCCAAAAGTCTATCATATTCACATTCAATTTACATGAAGAAACCCAGAACTCATTATGGGCTTTTGGATTCCAAAATACCTAAAAAATTATTTATTTATTTATTTACTTATTTATTTGTGTGCCTGTGTATGTGTGTGTATGTGTGTGAATGTGCATGTGCAGGTGTGCACCATGGCACACATGTCGAGGACAGTGGACAGCTTGTGTTAAGTTGGTTCTTTCTACCATGTGGTTTTGGGGATCAAACTCGGGTCATCAGACTTGGTGACAGGCGCATTATCTGCTGAGCCATCTCATTGTTTTCTGTAATAAGCATAAATATACAGAAATGTTAGGCTTTTTCTAAAATATTACACAGTAGTTGAAAGTATCAGGCTGGTGTGATCAGGCCGAGGGTCTTAAGGGATAACTTTTTTCCTTGCCCTCAGAGGTCAACTAATTCCCAGGCGACTATGCATGGGAGCATCTCTTGAAATGTCCTGCAAATGTGGGTCACCAGTCTTCCTGTGCAGGGAGGTCTTGGAGATCCACTAATGGGACTTCAGCCGATGTCCAGTCTATAAAGAGGAAAGTCTGCTCATGCTTCAAAAAGGGAAGCCTGGCCTAGCAAGACCTGACTTTGTCCTCGAGTGGATGGAACTGGTGAGTGAAAAGCCAAAAGGAGCCAGGGGCTCCCTCCCCCCACCAAAACCTGAGTGGCCCTTGATCCTCAACTGACCTTGAGAAAACAAAAACCTTGGTTAATCTGGGCTAACTGTGAGCCCTTAAACATCCAAAAGGAAAGTATAACCAGAAATAAGTAAATAGTAAGGCCTGAGAAATTGTACCTTGAGATCTTAGTAAAAAGACAAAAAGTAAAAAAAAAAAAACTAAGAGAGAGAGAGAGAGAGAAAGAGAGAGAGAACAGTTGTTTTGCCTGTCTTTTGCCATCCATCAAAGCATGAGACACAGCTTTTCAACCTTCCAATATGGACTGAAGACTCATATCTCTCCAAGAATCCTACAAACCTTCAGTGCCAGATGGGGACTGCTGAGACATCCAACTTGTGGACTGAGCTACCACTGGGGTTTCAGCCTCTCCAGAGTATAGACTGCCATTGTTGGACTACCCAGGCTGTATCATGGAGACCAGTACAGGAGGATCAAGACAGGACGTGGTGCTGACTGGACCTCATTTGATGACCATGGGAAGGGAAAACCCCAGTGTGGAACACAAGGACAGAACTGATGGAGGTTTGGGCTTGCCAAGGAGGAGACTTCAAACATGACATCTTCCAGCTTAATAAAGAAAAAAATCATAAGCTGAAGATGCTAAAGCCTATGATATTTGTGGCATGCATATGTGCATATTTTGGAGTGATGCATATTGGAAGGAACAACAACAACAACAACAAAAACAAAAGACTGGATCAAAGAACTGACTGAAACACTGAACTTCTGCTCGAAACTGTAAACTTCTGCCTCAAGAATTTTGAGAGAGATGGAGAAAAAGATGAAAAACATATTTGGCAGAATGCATGAGCTCTGGTGGGGTGGGGGGCAGGGAGGGAGACATGGGTCTAGATTTGATTTGTGATTTTTTATGAAATGCACAGAGCTTCAATAAAAAGTTTCTTTGAAAAAAAAAAGTTACAAAAAAAACAAAGCACATTCCTCAAATAAGAATGGGATGGCTCTCCTCTCAACAAGAAAAGAAAACAATGTCTGCTGACGTTCCCAAGTCTACAGTCAAAATAACCTTCTTCTGAAATTGTGAAGGAGAAAAAAGGAAGTATGTTTTGGTTTTGTTGTCACACCTCAAGTCGCAAACTACACAGCCATAGTCCATGGTGGTTCGCTGGCTGAGATAGAGCAAGCATCAGGTTTTCGGGTAGAAGACAACATAGAAAAAGTGATCCAGTTTGCAGCTATGCAACTGTCCAGGAAACACCAGCAGGAGGGAAAGGCCAAAGATCCCCAAATAAGTCATTCCAAAGCATTTCCTGCAAACAAGGGGCAATAACACAGTCAAGAATGAATCTGAACAGAAAAATATAAAAATTACCAGGGAGGCCAGGTAGATGGATGAAGACCTTGATTGAGAGAGAGGATCCCACCCGTAGCAAATCTTAGGTATCGATGAAACTGGGTAGTTCTGGGAAAGTTGTTCAGTAGGTCATGCAAGTGTAAAAGAGATTCAGAATAGGAGGCGGGGAGGGGCAGGCTCACTCAGGTACTGTGTGGGGAGACTGCACATAGGACAATGTCATAGGCTACAGGGCAGGAGACAAAACTGGGTGCAGTGTACAGAACACAGACTCATGAACTCCCAGAAATAAAAGCACCCCATGTTCTACCAGCATAAACAGTGTAGATGACAGACAACTTGTTATGGGAATACTCTGCCAATATGTCATCTCTTGAGTGAAAGCAACGCTGCGGGAGACAAAGAGTTGGAATTCAAGGTGCTGTTACTAACAGATGACTCACTGGGTCATCATCCTGAATCTGTTTGCTATGGAAATGTCAAGGTTGTATTTTTAGCCCCATATAGCCTCATTGCTTCAGGCTAGGTACTATCTGTGGTTTCAGGTCCGTGGAGGGTTTTACAAAGCGGCCATGGATAAGAAGCTGTTGTATGAAAGCTTTGTATCATAAAATCAACATGATTATCAGTAAACCTAGTTGTTATGCATGTAAAGTCTAAGAAATTGTCAATAAAATTCATTGTCTTTTGTATTATACTAAAAAACCCAGAACTCACTTAAAATTATTCAATACAAATTGAGATAAAACCAGTAGAGAGCGCATTAAAATGAGCGCTAACTCGTTTTAATATATATAAGAAAGGCTTTGATCCATTATCACGTTAATGTCATATTAAGAAATTTTCAAACTTACTATATTCAAGAAAATATTTAGAAACTCATTCAGTTTGCCAGATTTGTTTTTTTGCTTTATTTCTATAAATGTGCTTCAACATATATTACTGTATCTTTATTCCATAAAATATTTAAATAGCTTAAAATCATTGGCTAATGGCAATATTTGTTTTTATTAAACCATGAATTTTGTGAATATATTAATTCTATTTTTTTTGAGACAGGGTCTCCCTATAGCCCCAGCTGGCCTAGAACTCACTCTGTAGGCCAGTCAGCACTCTTAACGGCTGAACCGTATCTCCAGCCCTGTGAATATATTAATTCTTATACAGACATACAAACACATATACTAAATATTGTTTTAACCCATTATATAAATTCATGGCAATTGAAACAATAAAATATCATTAGATTAATCTAAGTTTTGCTTCAAGATTTACATTGTTTTGAGACAGGCTCTCCTTATTATCCCTAGCTGGCCCGGTAACCCAGGCTGGCTTTGACCTTGCAATATTCCTGCTTCAGCCTCCCAAGTTCTGGGATTACAAACATGTCACACCACAGTTGGCTAGATTGTATTTGCAAAATTCTGTCATCTTTCTATTATCTATCTATCTATCTATGTATCTATCGATCTATCTCTCTCTATCATCTCTATATCTATCTATCATCTTTTTATTTATTCATCAGCTATCATCTATCAATCATCTAGCTATCTATCATCTATATCTATATATGTATCTGTCTATCTACTTATCATGTATATACCTATCTATCTGCCTATCATATATCTATCATGTGTCATCTATTATTGTCTCTCTATGCATCATCTATCTATCTATCTATCTAGCATCATCATCATCATCGTCTATCACCTATCTCTTATCATTTATCTGTCAACCAGATCAAGTGCTTAGAACAGTGCTTGGTATATAGTACATGCTTTATGAAAATTTATGAAGTTGAAACTAGTTTTAACTGCCCAGGAGTCTCCCATGACAAGCGTTCAGGCTTGCAAGCTTTGTATTAGCTCTCTGTGCTTCTCCACATTGCTCTCTTTAGAGCGCTTTTGACCTCTTTGTTCCTCAGAGTGTAAATCAGCGGATTCAGCAGAGGAGTCACCAGCGTATAGAAGAGCGCAATGCTTTTGTTCACTTCCTGTGAGTAACTGGAGGGAGGCTGGAGGTACATGGAGATGAGTGTTCCGAAGAAGATGACCACTACTAGCAGGTGAGAACCGCAGGTCCCAAAGGCCTTCCGCCGCCCCTGGGCTGACTTTATCTTCAGAACCGCATGAGTAATGTGGCCATAGGACACTAATATGAGTGAGAGGGGCGCCACCAAGAAGAAGACGCTGACAGCAAAGAGTTCTGCCTCATTGATGGAGGTGTTGGTGCAGGCCAATTTCAGCATCACTGGAACTTCACAGAAGAAATGGTCCAGTCTGTTCCTACCACAGAGGGGAAGAGTCATGGTCAATGCTGTCTGCACCACAGAATTGCCAAACCCTGTGAGCCAGGCAGTTATAACCAGCTGCAGGCAAAGCTGGGGATGCATGATCACCATGTAGTGGAGTGGGTGGCAGACAGCCGCATAGCGATCATAGGCCATCATAGACAAGAGGACACACTCCACTCCCCCAAGACCCAAGGCAATGAACAGCTGGGTCACACAGCCGCCGTAAGTGATGGTCTTGTCCCTGCCCTTGAAGTTGACCAGTGTCTGAGGGACAGTGCAAGTAGTCAAACACAGATCCATAAAGGAGAGATTGGAAAGGAAGAAATACATAGGGGTATGGAGGCGCGCATCCATGATGGACAGCAGTATGATGGTGCTATTGCCTAGGAAGCTCAGGAAATAGAGGATCAGAATGACTACAAACAGAGCTGCTTCTAGCCGAGGCCTGTTGGAGAAGCCCAGGAGAAAGAATCCAGAGAATGTGCTGCCATTAGCCGTGTCCATCACACTCTACCTGTGGGAAGCAAGAAGTCTCAGCTTATCTTGAGGCCTTGTCTTCCTTGCCAGAATAAACAGAGCTTAATTGGGAGACTGGTCATTTTTTTGTTGGCAAGAGAGGGGTGACAAATAGCTACTGTTTGGACTGTTTCCCACAGCATCAGTGCTTTCTATATGATTTCTTACAAGAATGGCATTACAGTGTCCTTTGTGGAACACATGAAGGTACTGAGCTTCAACAGGCTCAGTTGTTTACCTAGACAGATTCACCTAATAAATGGCAGAGGTAGGTTGAAACTGGTTCCACACCTTGATTTCTAGTGACCCTGTCTTTTTGTGATTTAATGAACTTTATTTTATTATTATTATTATTATTATTATTATTATTGTTATTATTATTGGTATTTTTGAGACAGGGTCTCCCTTTACTCCCAGCTGGCCTGTATCTCACTATGTAGACCAGGCTGGCTTTGAACTCATAGAGATCTTCCTGCTTCTGCCTCCTGAGTGCCAGTATTAAAGGCGTGCACCACCACGCCCTGCAATTTAATGAACTTTAAAGATACACAAGTATCTCAAAACTGAATAGAATTTTCCTGAATGATTTATAGATTTGATATTGTCCTGATTCCTCTATCTTGCCTTTTCATCAAATAATTGAAATATTTCAGGTTAGTTCTCCTGTCTCTTTTCTGTAGAGAAAATATTTTCTGAAAATGCATAGAAAAATAAGTCTGATACTTAACAATTCAAAGTGGAGCAATGCACTTTCATGCATAAGCCAATGGAATGCAGCAGGTCCCAGAGCCTGGAAGCACTTTACTGATTGCAAAGTGTCTACTCCAAGTAGTTTTAGAATTCTCATATTCAGACCTTTCAGAGGACAAACCCTGAGTCCCCATCATCAGAACCATTCAACAAAACCTGGGGAGCTGTCAGTCACATACTTAATCTTTTCTTTTACTTTATGTTTTCAATTTTCCCAATGTAATAGAGCAATTCATTTTTTCAACTTTTTACTCTTTACTCCCTAAAGTGCCAAACTCACAAAGCAATCCTCTTTTCTATTTAAGCAATTGACCCTGAGATCTCTATCCCATCTTTTTCTCTTATAGTCTTCCCAGGATTCAAATTTAATACTACATAATATGTACTTTTAGAGGAGCTGACAACCAAGCCTTGGGCCCTCAGCATGCCGAACGCTTGCTTTACCACTGAAGTGCATCTGCAGCCGCAGCAGTGATATACTTGGTAGCGCCTCCAATGGGTCTGAACAGTAGAATGGATTAGAACTAAAAGATGATGCATATGTATGAAAATGCCATAAAGAAACCCACTACTTTGTATTCTAATAAAATGAGATGGTTCGGTGGGTAAAGATGCCTACTGCCAAGCCTGAAGACTTGAGTTTGGTCTCTGGGATCCACAGGATAGGAGAGAATGGACTGCTTCAGGTGGTCCTTTGACCTCCACACTGTGCTGTGGCATGTGCACTGGTGTGCACATATACAAATACACTATTTAAGATGTATTTATTTTTATTTTATGTGTATGTTGTGAGCCTGCATATATATATATATATATATCTATATCTATTATATATATATATTGCATGGCTAGTGTAGATAGCATTGTATCCCCTGGAACTAGAGTTACAGGTGACTCCTGAGTCTTCTGTGCTCTTACCTCACAGCCCTTTTCAGGCCCTCAAATATTTTTAAAAGTCTGAAAAAGTTCATTTAAAATGTTTTCAGTATTTTACACAATGAAAATAAAAAGAAAGTGGTCTGGGTAAATTTGGAGGATAAATAAAAATGTAGAAGTTTAAAAGTGGCCATAGGGTAGCTGGGCATAGTGGCGCACATATGTAATCTAAGCACTTGAGAAGTAGAAGCACAAGGCTCAGGAAGGAGTTCAAGACCACCTTCAAGGACATGGCAAGTTTGTGGCTACTTTGGACTACATGAGATCCTACCTCAAAAGAAAATGTATTAGTTTAGGGGCTGGAGAGATGGCTCTGTAGTTAAGAGCACCGACTGCTCTTGCAGAGGACCAGGGTTCGATTCCCAGCACCCACATGGCAGCTAAGAGCCGTCTTTAACTCCAGTTCCAGGGGAATCCAACTCCCTCTTCTGACCTCCACAGCATTGCACGCACAGGTGCACCAACCTATATGCAGACAGTACACTCATACACATAAAATTTTTAAAAAATTATAAAAAAGAAAATGTATTAGTTTCAATAAAACGTTGGCTTTGAAAAAGAAAGAAAATGTATTAGCTATTAATAATTATTAAGGATTATGTAACTTTTTTAGCTGTTCTGAGAGAAAACAAAAAACATCTTGAACAATCGCTATTAAATACTTTCTCCTCCACAAGGGAAAAGGTTGTGCTCACAAAACTTATTTTTTTGGAAATTTGGAGTCTAATTCTAGTTTTCTTCTATACATTAGAGATATATGCTGATAAATAGTCTTGAATGTTCAAATTTAAAGGTAGCTTGAAACACTTTGCTGTATGGAACCTTGCAGGACCTCTGTTAATCTTTGAAAGTTCATGAATGCTCAATAATATATTTTGCCTTCTGCCCATTATGCCTTTCCTGTTGAGTTCTTGGTGCATGATCCTTTATACTCCCAGTCTTTTCTGTGACTAATTTAGTGGCAATTATTATCATGACAAAGAGGACAAATAATTTGAAATATATTCTAAAATGGGAGTAAAAAATTTGCATTCTAAGTATAAACATGCCATTAATAAACTTCAAGCTGCATCCTCACTTAATTTCCCAGCCATTTCCTCTCCAAGTAGAAGACACAATGATACTATGTTTCAGTTCCTTACTGAGACCTGGTGGATTCAATTACTCTCACATCTTATCTTGATTTAGAATTTATCAGCACTAGCACATTCTCCAGTGACGATGTGGTTGTAATCTGTCTTTCAGATTACCAGGGGTTGTTTCAAGATACCCAGAATTATAAGGAATAGCTCCAATTTAGATTGGAGTTATTTTTTAATCAAATGCTATTAGTACTTACATTTGCTTCTTCTTTTTGAAGGTCATAAAGGAACAGCTTCTCTTGCCCACCATGATGCCCAATTGAAGCCTCTTAAATATTGTAGAAGAGCCTGTTACTGCTCTATTATTTCTTAAGTGCCTCATTAGCTTATTCTAGATCATGCATTTAAATGATTGCATTCTTCTCAGTGCTGCACAGAAGGTCATCTGAACAAAGAAAAGCAGACATTCCACGAGACATGCATAATTCATTATAACCACAAGGTAGAATTAAATTATTACAGGCTGCTTCAAGATACATTTCCACAAGGCTGTAGTTAGTTATTTTAAGGATGCCTACAATGAAGAGGAGCATTCATGACAGCATAAATGGTTTGCTTCACAGTTCGGAAGGTCGAAAGTCCAAAATGAAGGAACGAGTTGGGGTCTCTCTGAACCTATACAGGAGAACCCTTCCTTGCATCTTTTGGTGCTCTGGGAGCTTTGTTGGCAATCCTTGAGCATGTTTGGTGGTTTGTTCCTACAGAGCTTCAATCTCTGTCTCCATGCCAAACAGCATTTCCTTATTTTTCTTAGAAGTATCGTGGTCAGATTGGATTAAGGTGCCCTCAGATTCACCATGGCATTATGTTAACCTTTCCTACATGCAAAGCAGACACCAGGGTGTAGGACATCTGCCTGTCTTCTGGAAGGAGAGATACAACCTATGAAAATATTTTAACTTTTGCACCACACGGGTGCACAGACCTGCATGTAGACAGTGCATTCATACACATACAAAATAAATAAATAAAATTAAAAAAGAAAATATTTTAACTTAATTATGACTGCCAAGTTTAATAATTCTATTTTTTTTTTGGTCTTTTCGAGACAGGGTCTCCCTGTAGCCCCAGCTGTCCTGGAACTCACTCTGTAGACCAGGCTGGCCTTGAACTCACAAAAGATCCACCTGCCTCTGCCTCCTGAGTGCTAGGATTAAAGGCATGCACCACCACGCCTGGCTAAGTTGTAATAATTCTTAACTATTACTTCCCATTGTGTAGCAGAAAGCCATCGATGAAGGTATTAGTTCCATTCTAGCCTGAGTTCATAAATGAAATACATTATTGACACTATTATTGATAATACTACTTTCTATTGTGTTCTTAGTAGAACTCTATGGTAATGGGAAAAGATAATGTAAACTTGGAAGGAATGCCCAATTAAAAAATTTTCCTGTAAGACATCTTAAATATTTTTAATTTGTTTTTATTGTATGTGAATTAGTGTTTCCCCACATGTATGGAACTGCATCTGTGTAATGTAATGCCCATGGAGGACAGAAGAGGGTACCAGATCCTCTGGAACTGGATCCTCTGGGCAGTTGTTAGCCACTGTGGATATTAGGAACTGAATCATAGTATTCTGCAAGAGTAGCCATTTATCTTAACCACTGAGCCACCTTTCCAGCCCTGTGTAAGACATTCAATTGTTCTAATTGAAAGATCTAAATCAATACAGATTAGACATTTAAGAACTATGGAGTTTTCCAATAGTATTGGTTTAAAAAGAACAGAAAATATTTACATCCCTTTTCTTCTCTAGTGCAAGGATATCCATCTAATATACAACTCAGGCCCCTAGTCCAGGTAGAACTGCATAAAGTTGTGCACAAGCATAATTTCTCCACACAGCATTACTACATTTTATTTGGTCTAGAAATCAGAAGTGAAAAGAACAACCTTAGCTGTCTTAGGTAGCAACTGAACTGGTGTTGGAACACAACCACGGGCTCTTCTATAGATGAATCACAAAGGTTGCAGATATTCAGCTGCATTTCTGGAGGAAACAAGATGGTCTTTGAATCTTGAAGTATGCTGTGTTCATGGAGCGGTTAATAATAAGCAAATAAAATCACGTGAATGCTGGTATTCAAATAAGGTACATTCTGTGACTATCAAATTGTGGGTTTGGTTGAGGAACTGGAGAACAGGGTTAGGTGAATAAAAGCATAATAGAATTCTTAGGATAAATATAAATCTCACATAAAAGTATGATTTAAATACATCATCCTTAGGATATCCTTCAAAGTGAATAATGATCAGAAAATACTCACTCAGGCTGTTAAAGGTAATGCTTGTTAAAAGTAATGCCTTTAACACTTTAGTACTGTTGGCATAACCTGTATCATGTCTAGAATGCCACCAAGAAGATTTACCTCTAATTTTACAGTCCATCAGTAAGAGAGAGTGTAACCAGGGGCAGACAGTCAAACCTACAACTAAATAGAATCAAGTCTTAATCCTATGGAATTTGCCCACGAATAAAGGGGCTACTGCTATACTTGAGGAATGTTTTTATAAGCTGGCAAATAGGGACCCAGAAGCTTGAGGATAGGTTTATTTTTACTAGCCCCTAGAGTGTCCTGCCATGTGTAATTCATTAGCCTCTGTCGAGGTAGCCAGAGTTTGCCTCCAGGGAACAGCTGAATCGAAAGTTTCTGCAGAGGTGATATCACATATAATCAACCCTTCCCTGCCAAACTGACTAGAGGTAAACCTATTGTCTCTACTTCATTTCCAGATGACTATCAGGGGATCAATCTTGAAATTCTTTACCTTTCGGAAATATTGTTTTTCTACTTAAAAAGAGAGAAAGAGGCCATTAAGTATCAATTTCTGGGCCTTTTCCCCATATTAATGTATGCCTGTACTGAATAAGTTTTATTTTTTTTTTTTTGTCTTTTTGAGACAGGGTCTCCCCAGCTGTCCTGGAACTTGCTTTGTAGACCAGGCTGACCTTGAAGTCACAAATATCCATCTGCCTCTGCCTCCCTAGTGCTCCATCTTCCAGTGTTTCTGAGATCTTCTCAGTTAGTCAGACCTAATCTATTCTATTTTCATCAACCCTCTATCTATAGCCTAAAAAAATTTTCAATGTATCCTCTCAAATAAGGAGGCAAGTAGAGGTCAAGCTTAGTCATAGATCAGGTGTTTGAAGTCCTTAGTTCATTCCCCAGCACCAATGCAAAACAAAGGAAAATAAGAAAAAGAAAAATAGAATCAAAGCTGCCTCCATATCTGCATTTCAGTATTTTGTTTTTCATCTTTTTGAGACAGGGTCTTCCCTGTAACCCCAGCTGTCCTAGAACTCATTATGTAGAACAGGCTGGCCTTGAACTCACGGAGATCTGCCTGCCTCTGCCTCCTGAGTGCTGGGATTACAGGCATGTATCACCACACCTGGCTTCAGTATTGTTTTTTATTTTATTTTTTTCAAAACCAATTTTTATTGAAGCTTTGTGCATTTCATACAAAATTTCAAATCAAATCTAGACCTGTGCCCCCCCTCTTTGCCCACCCCACCCCATTAGAGCTCATGCATTCTGCCATATATGTTTTTCATCTTTTTCTCAGTCTCTTTCAAAATTCTTGAGGCAGAAATTTACTGTTCGGAGCAGAAGTTCACCATTTCAGTCAGGTCTTTGACCCAGTCTTTTGTTGTTGTTGTTATTCCTTCCAATATGCATAACTCCAAAATATGCACATATGCATGCCACAAATATCATAGGTTTTAGCATCTCCAGCTTATGATTTTCTTTCTCTTAGGCTGAGAGATGTCATGTTTGAAGTCTCCTCCTTGGCAAGCCCAAACCACCAACAGTTCTGCCCTTGTGCTCCACACTGGGGTTTTCCCTTACTATGGTCACCAAATGATGTCCAGTAAGCACCATGTCCTGTCTTGATCTTCTTGTACTGGTCTCCATGATACAGCATGGGTAGTTCAACAATGGCAGTCTATACTCTGAAGTGGCTGAAACCCTCTTCAGTAGCTCATTCCACAAGTTGGATGTCTCAGCGGTTCCCATCTGGCACTGAATGTTTGTAGGATTCTTGGAGAGACATGAGTCTTCAGTCCATATTGGAAGGTTGAAAAGCTGTGTCTCATGTCTTTGAAGGATGGCAAAAGCAGTGGCAGCCACAGGGTAGCTGCACTTGCCAGTAAGACAGGCAAAACAACTGTATCTCTCTCTCTCTCTCTCTCTCTCTCTCTCTCTCTCTCTCTCTCTCTCTCTCTCTTTCTCTTAACTTTTTGTCCTTTTACTAAGATCTCAAGTTTTATACGTGAAGTACAATTTCTCAGGCCTTACTATTTATTTATTTCTGGTTATACTTTCCTTTTGGATGTTTAAGGCCACACAGTTGGCCCAGATTAACCAAGGTTTTTGTTTTCTCAAGGTCAGTTGAGGATCTGGTCCTCAAGGGTCACTCAGATTTTGGGGGTGGGGGAGGGAGCCCCTGGCTCCTTTTGACTTTTCATTTACCAGTTCCATCCACTCGAGGACAAAGTCAGGTCTTGCTAGGCCAGGCTTCCCTTTTTGAAGCATGAGAAGACTTTCCTCTTTATAGACTGGACACTGGCTGTAGTCCTGTTAGTGGATCTCTAAGACCTCACTGCACAGGAAGACTGGTGACTCACATTTGCAGGACATTTCAAGAGATGCCCCCATATATAGTCCCCTGGGCCTTAGTTGACCTCTGAGGGCAAAGAACAAAGTTATCCCTTAAGATCCTCGGCCAAATTGGTATGGGCATTATGTATGGTCATTAAGCATCCAGAAAGGCTAAGTTATACCAGCCTGTTACTTTTAACTATTATGAAATATTTTAGAAAAGTCTTGGGCAAAAGCTCAAGTAGATACTAAGAAGCACTCCCATAAAATAAATACTATGGTTAGACATAATATCATGACATATTAGTTTTTTCCTCATTCTTTTGATCTTATATTACTCTAAAATATGCATACATACCCTCCATCCATATACCAAAAATTCCTGTCTGAAAATAAATGGTAGCTTAGTCCTAGAACCCGTTCAATATTTTTGTATTTGTTGAATTTTTTTTTCTGTGTCCCAGTATGTGGTCGATTTTTGAGAATGTTCTGTGAGGTGCTGAGTAAAAACTGTATTCTCTGGTATTTGGGTGGAATATTCGGTAGATGTTTGTGAGGTCCGTTTGGTGTATTGTATCATTCAGTTCAGATGTCTCTTTGTTTATTCTTTGTCCAGTTGACCCGTCCAAAGGGCTCAGTGGGGTATTGAAGTCCCCTACTATAAGTGTGCTGGGGTTAATCTGTGCCTTGAGGTCCTGGAGAATTGTCTTTATAAAGTTTGGTGCACCAGAGTTTGGTGCATATTTATTTATGATTGTGAAATCTTCATGGTCAATTGTTCCTTTGATAAGGATGTAATGGCCCTCTTTTACTTTGAAGTCTATTTTGTCTGGTATTAAAATAGCAACTCTTGCTTTCTTTTTGGTAACAATTGCTTAGAATATTTCTTCCCCATCCTTTTACCTTAAGTTGGTGCCTATCCTTGAGATTGAGATGGGTTTCTTATAGATAGCATATTGATGGGCTCTGCATCCTAACCCATTCTCCCAGTCTAAATCTTTTGATTGGAGAGTTTAGCCCATTAATACTTAAGGTTATAATTGAAAGATGTGTGTTGCTTCCTTTCACCTTATTATCCATTTGTATTTTTGGTCTGTTTCTACTTCTGTAGTTATGTTTTTATTAATTTCTCTTTCTAGGTACCTGGGGATAGTTGCTCTTTTCTTCTGTCCTTTGAATTGCTTCAAGTATTCTCTGAAGGGTGATATTCTGGACATTTATTCTATCATCTTGTTTATGTCATGGAAGATTTTTCTCTCTCCTTCAACTATAATTGACATTTTTGTGGGTATAGTAACCTGGGTTGACATCTATAGTCCTTTAACACTGGGAATGCTTTGCTCCATGTTCTTCTTGCTTTCATAGTTTGCACTGAAAAGTCACTTGTCTGATAGGTTTCCCCTTGTATGTAACTTGTTGTTTTTCTCTTGTGGCTTTCAAAATTTTGTAATTTTGTCTTTGTTTTGGGCATCTAGTGTTTTAACTATGATATGGCATTGGGAGTTTCTTTTCTGATCTTGTCTGTTTGGAGTTCTATGTGCTTTTGTATTTGTATTGTCTTTTTTTAGTTTGGGGAAATTTTCATCTATTATTCTGTTGAAGATATGATCAATACCATTCTCTTGGGATTCTCCTTCCTCTATTCCTATGATGCAGAGGTTTGATCTTTTTATAGTGTCCCACATTTCCTGGTTGTTCCACTTTTGTGTATTTAAAAATTTTTCATAATTTTTACTTTTTAGTTGTTCGGTATTATCTTCCAAGTCTGATATTCTTTGTTCTGCTTCCTCCACTCTACTTCTGAGGCTTTTTCCCTTCCTCTCCTCTTAATTGGATGAGTGTTCAATTTCCTTTTTCATTTCATCCTGTGATTTCTTTAGTGTTTCTACTTTCTTTTGGAGCTTCTCAATCTCTTCCTGTAGCTCCTTGCTTCGCTGGTTGTTTCCTTTTTTATTTCAGCATGGGATCTTTTCAGTGTTTCCACTTCCTTCCAGAGTTTGCCATTCTCTCCCTCTAGTTCTTTCTGGGATTTGTCATTCTCTCCCTTTACTTCTTTCCAAAGTTTGTCATTCTCTCCTTCTAGGTCCTTCTTGAGTTTTTCATTCTCTCTCCTTAGTTCTCTGACTTCTTTATATTCTTTGATTTCTTTGAATATGTCTGCAATTGTTCCTCTAAGATCTGTGTCCTGGGCTACCTCCAGGGAGATCTCACTGTAGGAATCTCCCATAGGGTTGGTAGAGCTTGATGGGGAATTACTGTGCACTTTTCCCATGTTGTTCCTCCATTGTGCCCTCAGCATGTGGGTTTCTTTCTGTTTGTATTCCAATGCAAATCCCACATATTTCTTCACTGTGTTGAAGGCTTGCTTTGCTTGCCTCCTTCAGATGCCTTCTTTTTTTTTTTTTCTCCTTGTTTATGGAGTGTTCACTTCTCTAGGTTTCAGGCTTTCAATTTTGGTTATATATTGGAAGTCTAACTCACTCTTCCCTTTCTATTCTGATGGTTCTCCAAAAAATCTGGTAGGGAACAACCCAGTCAGTACCCTGCTGAGCACTGTGCTCACTCTGCTTCCTGCTAGCCAGTTTCTTTAGGTCGTTTTTTAGGGCTTTGTGATGGCCTTGCCTTGTGCCCTGGAATCACTATTTTGGTCCCATTTGGATACTCCTTCAGCAATTCCAGTTGTTGTTGTTGTTGTTGCTGGTGGTGGTGGTGGTGGTGGTGGTGGTGGTGTGTGTGTGTGTGTTGTGCCTAGCTTAGCCCACCTGGGTATTCAGTGCTTCAGGTGGTCCTGAGAAATCCCCAGATCTAAGCTCTGTGCACTCAAGTCTCAGTGGCAACAGGCCCACCTTTTATACCAGCTAGCAGGGTGACTCCGCCCCCACAGCCACGCAAGACAATGATTTGGTATCCAACAATCTGCCTGGCTAAAGCACCTGGCCCCTACCTGTTCTTCAGTTGGTCCTGGGAAATCCCCTGACCTAAGCTCTGTGTACTCTCCAGTATTGTTTTTAATGACAGTGTCTCACTGTGTACTCTAGGCTGGCTTCAAACTTATCCTGTAGCTCAAGCTGGCCTTGAATTCCTGGGAATCTTCTTGTCTCACCCTCTCAGAGGGCTGGATTAAGGTGTAAGGCACCATGCCTAAGTCACTTCAATCTCTTGGCTTTTCTCTTTCATTAACTTGAAATTCTTTTGCTAGCACACAACAATATTCATAGCCTTCTTCTCCCAAGAAAATGTGCAATTGCTGCTATTTGTTTCTTCTCTCATTATTCTGCTATTTGTTTCTTCTCTCGTTGTTCTGCTGAAGTTCTCTCCATGAAATTTGTGATGGCCTTTCTGTCACACAAAGTAGATGCTTGATGTGATCTGGTGCCAATGGTTTTCCTTTTTCAAGAAATGACATTACTAAATAACTACATTCTTTTGATGTTATTCTTTGAACTCAGGATTGCCTGTGTGTTTTTCCATACTCATACAAACTTCAGTATTCAGATTTCCTGAAATTCTATGCATGGCTGTCTTTTCTCCCTGCCGTCTCGGGGGCAGAGTGTGTTTTCATCAGTCTACAAGCCATCTATTTAAATGACAAATCTTTAATTTATGCCTACAACAGAGACATTCTTTTTAAACTTCACACTGTAACAAATGGAATCTTGACTGCATGCCATGGATTAGACATGCTAAAATGTCACTAGTCCTTTTTGTTTATTAAAGTTCAAGCATTTCAACATCATACCTTCAGAGCCTGAGAATCACCTCAACCTTCCTTGACTCTCCCTGCATTTGGCTCTCAGCCTTCAACATTACCATAGTTCATTCTCTGATTACTTTTAGAAGACTTTTGCTCTCTAGGACATTTTCTATCCATCAACACATTAGGTAACTTCTTCTATCCTGATATGAACTAAGAATTTAATTCATTTCCTAAGAGATCTTAACAATCAAATATAGTCAGCTTCCATTAGGTTATCTGAGTTATTTTTTTTCCCCAAAGCTAATAGTTCGAGTAGCTTTGGCTGATGTTGTCTAAAAGAATAAATAAAAAGCATAACTTTTCACTATGTAACATTGTATTTAGTGTGTAGATTCTATTGTGGAAACATAACAGTTACTGATCATTGAATCTGACACTCCACTTAGGGGCCAGCATTTAATTATGTATACATTCTCCCCTGTATTGTTGAGCTGTATATCTCTTTTTGAAATACTTCACTCTTACTTCAAACTTTCCTCAATGATCATGGTTTTTTTGGGGGGGGGATTATCATGAAAATTTTCACTTGCTCTTTTTTGAGGTTAGGTAACACTTTCTACCTATTATTACTAATCAATGTTCGTTAAATTTATAAGTTGTAATTAAGTTTTGGCTATATATAGTCCATACTAAATCATGAGCTTCTTCAAGGCACGACCTTCTTCTTCTTTCTCTTTCTGTCTCTCCTGCCTAATTTCATGTCCTATGCATCCCAGTTGTAAAACTTTCTTGCCTGATGAATTTTAAACTATGTAGCTGAGATTCTGAAATTTGAATATTGTGTCAATGTAAATTCTACCTGTGGTGGACTGAGAGAAAAGTCTGAAAATGACTGCCTTATTCCCAAGTATATGTTGAGTTGTATGTAGTCCAACAAGTCAGTATTGATTTAAGGGGTGAGATAATGAAGATGAATAATATAGAAATATTTTTCATTGAAATAGTAGTTGCTTATTATTTAATGTGTCTGTGGTGGTGAGTATTCATGCATGCTGGAGAAGTGTTCTACTACAGAACCCACTAGGCCTTGAAAAAATTTTTACTTGGGAACAGTCTCAGTAAGTTACCCAGGCTGGCCTTGAATTTATGATCTTCCTGCCTCAGCCTTGAGTATCTGGGATTACAGACGAGCAACAGCATGCCTGACTAAATTTTTTTTTTTTTTTTGGTCTTTTTGAGACAGGGTCTCCCTGTAGCTCCAGCTGTCCTGGAACTCACTCTGTAGACCAGGCTGGCCTTGAACTCACAAAGATCCACCTGCCTCTGGCTCCCAAGTGCTAGGACTAAAGTCGTGCACCACCACACCCAGCTGGCCTGACTAAATTTTGTTTATTTTTAGGTGCTTGGAGGCCAGAAGTTGACATCTAGTGTCTTCCTCAATTGCTCTCCACCTTATTTTTTTGAGACAGGATTTTCACTAAACCTGGGAATCAATAATTTGGCTATTTTGGCTGACCACTGAGCCCCCAGGACTCTCCTGCCTCTGTCTCTCCACTGCTGGATTGCAGGCACTTTTTATGTGGGTGCTGAGGACCCCAACTTGAGTCCTCATGGTTGCGCAGCAAATACTTTACCGACTGAGCCATTTTTCCATCTCTTAAATTTTATTTATTTAATATTTTTTTATTTTCTGCATATGAATGTATTGTCTGCATGCATATAAGTGTAACTCAATGCCTTTGGGGGTCAGAAGAGGGCGTTGGATTTCCCTGGAACTGGAGTTAAGGATGGTTGTTAGCTGCCATGTAAGTGCTGGGAATCAAACCTGGGTCCTCTGCAAAAGTAGCCAGTGCTCTTAACTGCTGAGCCATCTCTCTAGTCCCCTAAATTTTTATTTTTTTTTAATTTTTTTTTTAATTTTATTTATTTCTGTATGTGTATCACTGTACTGTCTGCATGCAGGTTTGTGCACCCGTGTCGTGCAATGCCGCGGAGGTCAGAAGAGGGTCTCGGATTCCCGTGGAACTGGAGTTCTCCTGGAATTGGAGTTTCGGATGGTTCTTGGCCGCCATGTGGGTGCTGGGGATCGAACCCGGGTCCTCTGTAAGAGCAGTTGGCGCTCTTAACCGCTAGGCCATCTCTCCAGCCCTAAATTTTTATTTTTAATTGACATTATTGTTACACTTGTGGGCTACAGTGTAGGACTTCTATATATGTTCTATATATGTATATTATACTAATGATAAAACCATGGTAATTAACATATGTGTCATCTCAAATATTGATTGAACAGCGTCATGAGATCATTGGAAATCGCTTCCTCTAGCTATCTTGAAATATGTGTTATGTTATTACTAGCTATCCTCATTCCACTGGTAATAGAAAACAGAATGTATTTCTCCTGACTGTGACTTCGAATTCTCTGACTATCATCACACTGTCCCTTCACCCTTCCTAGTCTCTGGCGATCACTATGCTCTAGTCTCTACTTCTATGAACACAGTTGTTTTAGATTCTACAATTGAGTGACATCTCAGTATTTTTGTTCCTGGCTTATTTTAGTTAATACTCTCCAGTTTCATTTATGTTGTTACAAATAACAAGATTTCATCGTTTTTTTCTTTATACCTGAGGAATGGCTGTAAGCTAGGCGTGGTGGCACAGATCTGTCATCCTAGCTCTTGGAAGGTGGAGGCAGGAGGACCAGGAATTTCAGGCCAGTATGAGCTAGATAAGTCTTAAGACAACAAAAAAGAGTATTCGATTTTGTTCTACAAAACTGTACTGTACTTTCAGACTCAGTCTTGCTAGCGAGGACCTTTACCTACTGAGCCATCTCACTGACTCATACAAAAAAAAACTTCAAAGTTTACTTCTTTCCTTTAGATTTCTAGATAACTGAAACCTACAGCTTCTTGCTGTGTACTGTCACTGTATTGGTTTGTGTTATGTAACCATTGACTGGCTGCTGTTATCTTATACTTGCTTTAGTAATGTGTCTCTATAGAGGACATTGATAAAGAATTCTTCTCTCAATGGGTGTGGTGGCTCATGCCTTTAATCCCAGCACTCAGCAGGCAAAGGCAGGTGGGTCTCTATGAATTCAAGGCCAGCCTGGTCTACATAGTGAGTTCCAGGCCAGCTAGGGCTTTACGGAGACACTGTTTCAAAAAGAAAAAAACAAAAACAAAAAGAATTCTCTCAAGGTGTGAAAAAATCAAAGGTAAGAAAGCGATATTCCCTTTTGGTCAATTTGGTTAATTTACCACCAAGGAATTGTGAGACCCCGCTACTTTAAAAAAAAAATATTTACGTGTGAGTGTTATACCTGTACCCATGTTGTGTAGTGCCCACAGAGGACAGAAGAAGGCATCAGATCCCCTGGAACTGGAGTTACAGGTGGTTGTTAGCTGCTATGGGGCTGCTGGGATTTGAACCTGGGTCTTCCACAAGAACAACCAGTGCACTTAGCCACTGGTCAACTGATGTGAGTGCTGTTGGACCTCTTTGGTCTGCTCTCCCATTGGAGATGGTCAATCAGAGCTTACATTTGGCATTAAACTAACTGTTTTTGGTTTTACAACTATTCTGGGTTACTTATCAAATTAATTAAGCTTATGCTGCTTATCTGGGGAAAAAGTCCATCTGTAATTTTTTTGCACCATTAAGAATCAAACCCATGGGCTGGAGAAATGGCTCAGCGGTTATAAGAACACCGACTGCACTTGCAGAGGACCCAGGTTCGGTTCCCAGCACCCACATGGTGGCTAAGAACCATCGTTAACTCCAGTTCCAGGGAAATCTGACACCTTCTTCTGACCTCCACGGCACTGCATGACATGGGTGCACAAACCTACATGCAGACAGTACATTCATATACATAAAAAATAATAAAAAATGATAAAAAATTATAAAAAAGAATCAAATCCAGGGCCTTATATATCCTTGGCAAGTGCCCTCCCAAGTACTGGCCCATATCTCCAGTTTACATGCATGAATTTTGTAATTATGTACTTAGTGTTCCCAAATACAGAGCCATTCACTTAATTATAAAGCCTACTTGACTCAAGGAGACCTATATTTGCTTTATTGGTTTAGTGGCCTTTGGTAACACTCTCTGGCATTCCAGAGACCATCTGTATACTTGCAAGTGCGGTCTCCATACATCTTTCCCATGTTTATATCAGGTCTTCAACAGCAGGGCCTTATTGCCTCTCTTCCTGCAGATATNTGGTAGAATGTAAGGGCTGCGATTGGGGTGAAGGGTGAAACTACAGCAATGTAGTCTGGACCCTCATTTGATTAACCTGATTGAACATACAACCCCTCACCCCCCGCTGGAAGGTGGAGCTGTGGGTGTTTGGGCACAACAGCCTGCAAATTGGTTTTACATGAAGGATGCTTGTACTCATGGATTATCACTTATAGCTAAAAAATGGAAAAAAAAAACAGAGAGATATGCAGGACAGTCATGGCAGAATGCATGATCTCGGTTGGGGTGGGGGTGGGGGGAAGGGAAGGGGAGATATGCCTGAACTGAATTGGAAAATGATGTATGAAATTCACAAAGCATCAATAAAAAAAAATTAAAAAATTAAACATTTTATTTGGAAAAACATGGAACATTTCATGAATTTGTATGCCATCTTTGTATCAAGTTGTGCTGATATTTATAATTGCTTCAATGTTGACATTCATGTTGCTGAAGCAGACACCAAAGGTATTTCTACTGTTTTGAATTTTTGTAAGTATTCCTTCTACTGGAGTTACATAGTGAGACCCTGTCTCAAAAAATAATTGAGGAGGCATTTGCAATGTTCTGCTTAAAATGCTACACTAGGTTACTTGATGTGGCACCTAGCTTATAATACCAGTTTGATATACTTTGTAAGAGACTAGTGTGTTCAACAAGAATATAGATTCTTGCATTGTGTCAAACTATATTCATTAATATCTACTTGAAAATTTTAATGAAAAAGTAGATATTTTAATGAATCCAATAGAATAAATGTTTCAAAAATATTTATTATTTATGTGTATGTAAATGTGGGTATGTGGGTGCTGGGAACCGAACCTGTGTCTTCTGCAAGAGCAACAAGTGTTTTTTAACTCCTGAACCATCTCTCTAGCCCCAGAACCCTTGTTTTAAGATGAATAATGGTGAGAAGATAGATATAGATACAGATGAAATATGTATCTATATTGCTATTGCTAGGAAAGTGGGGAACCATAAGTCTAGATTTTCTCATATATTATAGAAATGAAATACTTGTAACTTCTCAGAAGAAATTTAAGGCCTTGTAATAAGTAATAAATAAAAATGTGTGCTTATTCACACACACACACTTTTCAATTTTATTATTAAACTTTTTCCATACATCATACATCATTTCTCAATTGAATTTAGAGTCACTTCCCTTTCCGTGCCCCCACCCCACCTGAGTTCCTGCACTCTGCCATAAATGTCTTGCGTCTTTTTCTGTCTTTCCAGAGTTTTTTTCCAGTTCTCTTGCTGTTGTTCTCTCCAACTTGTATTGTTTCAATATATATACATATATATATAATTATATA